>JAOYMO020423586.1:0-56023 GCA_025802455.2 Iodosphaeria phyllophila | reverse complement strand
CCCCCCCCCCCCCCCCCCCCCCCCTTCCCCCCTACACCCGGACATGCACAATCCCCGGCCATCTATCTCTTGGTCCAGCAATGCAAACCTCCTTCTCAACTTCCATCGAACCAAGCCCTCGCGCGGGACGAGATTCCAAGTATGGATCAACGGAGATAGGACGAAGGGCATAGAATAAGATAATGAACATTAAAAAGCAAAAGGCAAGAACAAAGGAGAAAAGCGAAGAAGAAGAAGAAAGAAGAAGAAAAAAGATGCACTTCTATGTATGGCCCGTAATACTCTCAGCTCTATGATGCAACAACCACCCGAAGCGACCAGAGCAGCATCCATGACCGGAGAAACGAGAAAGAAAGCAAAAAAGGATATACACAGGAACACCCCCTCCCCCAACCAAGCCCAAGCCCAATTTCAAACCAAAGTCCAAGCCAATCCCCTCACGACTCGGCCGCCGCCGCAGACGCCCCACCATTCCCCTTGGACCCGCCCATAAAACTGGGCACCTTAGTCCAAGTCTTCGCATCCGGCCTCTTCAACCGGCCAAACTCGGTATCGATATCGAGGATAATCTTCAGGGCATTGCGGCTCCGCGCATGCGGGCTCGACGTATCGCGCATCTCCTTGATGGAGGACACGACATCGCCGACGCCCGTGTGGACCTGGGCCTTCTTGGCGGAGCCCGGGAAGGGCAGGGCGCTCTGCAGGACTTCGTAGGCGGCGAGCGTGAAGCCGAACTGCGGGGAGGAGCGGAGGATACGGGCGGGACCACCGCGGAAGAAGGCCTGGAATCCCTCCTCTTTCAGAATGGTGGTGGCGCAGTGCCGGAGGCCGGTGTAACTGGTATCACCTTTTCGGGCCTCGACCTGCAGGCGGGTCTTGATGACGTCGCAGGGGGTGGTGAGGTAGGCGGCCGGCATACCGGCAATGGCGCCGGCAGTGAGAAGTTGGACGATGCCGAGTTTCTTTGTGGGGGACTCGCCGAATACGTCCCTTTTCAAGTGGCTGTAAGTAGGGAAGTAGATGGCGGAAAAGGGGACGTCTCGAAGGAGACAGGCGCTGGCTCCCTTGTAGAGACCAGCTAAGCCGAGGTTGCGGATGATCCACATGGCGGAGCGTTTCTGGGCTGCGGCTCCTTCTTTTTTCACCATCTCACCTTGGACTTGGAGGCGGATCTTGACGATTTCCAGGGGGTTGGTGAAGACCTAAAGAAGGTTTGTTAGATTCATACGTTGGTTGGGTTTCAAACTCGTTACTGCGTATGCGTATGGAGCAGATATAAAAAGGTATGGATATACTCACCACTTGACAACCACCGGCGCTACCACCAGAAATCATCTCATGCACCCACCAAATCTCACCCGTCTTTTTGTCCGTAAAGAAATTGCGCACAATATCGTTGACAGTAAGCTTGATAGCCTTCTCAGGCGCAACACCGACAAGCTGAGGAAGAACGCCTGAGTACAGGCCGCGCACTCCCTCATTGGCTACTACCTTGCGGAAACAATCCAGGGAGTTCTTATACAGGCGTTGCCCAGGGTCGGCACCTCTTTGGTTCTGCAACCGCGTCTTGACCAAGTCAATGGGGTAGACCATGAACGCGCCAAAGGCGCCGGCAACACTGCCCAGACCAAACGAGTAAACCGACGCTAACACGCGCATCAAGGGCGTGCCACCAGCGCTGGCAGCCGAAGCCAAGGCGTCCGTTTCTCGTTCATTGCCACGGTTGCGCCATGTCGAGTCGAGGACTTTGGCGAAGTCCAGCAGACCCAACCGACCAGAAGGCTCGTCGAGACTGGCAAAGTGGAAGAGGATGTCGGCTTCCATGGGGGTGAAGACGGAAAACCGAGTGATCTTGGAGGCCTCATTCAAGAACTCGGCTTTGGTGATCTTACTGTCCCGGTTCTTAGAGCAGGCTTTGCGTATAATCAACTCTACCAGATCCATCTCCTTAATTATGTTCTGGAAAGCGCGCACATTGGCGTAGGAGATCTTGGACCCATAGGATATATTACATAGGGTAGGCAAGTTCTCCAGCAAGTGATCCGACAGCTTATGCTTGGATGTCTCCCGGATAATGCGCTCGAAGTCTTCAGGCTCAACATATCCATCCCCATCTTTGTCAAAGTGCAGGAACGCTTGTCGCACTCGTTCCCCCTGTAATCCGCGCAGCATCTGTGCGAATTCCGAGTAAGTCAGATTGTGACGCTTCGACTTGTTGCCTATATATAGCTTGGCCCACTCGCTATCCCAGTCGAAGGGAATAGTATCCCGGCCCTTGTTGATCTCGTAAAGCCTTCTGAAGTCATCGTACTTCACCACGCCTGTTCGGTCCAGGTCGAACAGACGGAAGGCAATCTCGTACTCAGCATCGGGCTTCACCAAGAGATTGTAGAAGACGGCCCAGTCGGGGAGGGATATACGACCGCTCCCTTTCCGATCGGCCACATGGAACAATAAGCTGTATTGTTCTCGAGTGATCTTGCCCTATATGAACAGAAAAGGTCACATTGCAACTTCAATTAGCTTAAAGTTCAAAGAATTTAACTTGCGTAAACTCTAAAATCCATTCCCATGACGGATAATGATACTGATACTGGGTGTCTAGTGGGGGTACTCAATATGAGCGACTTACATAATCTTCATCTGGCGGCGCAATGGCATCAATGAATTGATCCTGGTTCATGTAGAGGACACCAGTCTCCGGCTCTTTGGCGGCATTGGCCATGAATATGGCCCGATTCTTCACGGAGAGCTCCTTGGACTCATCAGAGACGCCCAAGAGGCTCTCCTTCACTGCTTCTTTAACCTCCACCGGCTTAGACATGCTCGCAATGCGGGATCGAGCCACTGAGTGAGCACCTTGCGCGAAATGTGAGCACTGCCAGCCAATCCGTAGTGGCCTTCCTGGTCAACGACAGGATCAAGATCGACGACGTCCGAAAGGAGTGTGTGAGGAGGTCCAAGTCTTCCCTTCGCTTGAGCAAGTGTGCAGTATTAAATCACTGCCAGCGTTCAGAGAAGGGGGTGCGATCTTATCGATTGCCGCTTTCCTGGCGTTGCCGGGACTGATGCTGCTGACGGTCCAGGCTGCCGGGTGATCAGTCGGGAGTGGCGGGCTCTCGCTGCGGGCAATGTGTGGAGCCGAAATAATGGCGCGTGCTAGGGTCCACGACTAAAGGCGGGAGGTGCGAGCCGTAGTGGCCAATACGGTTGTCCCGCAGAAGTCTTGGCTTTCGTCTTGGTCTTTTTTAGCGTCGGCGAGAGCGGAGGACAGTGAGAAGGAACGATCTGACAACCTGAACGACCCCAACAGCCCGGTCCACTGCAATAATCAACCTGGTCAATCCCTGGCCGATCCCCTCCACACGCAAGGATAAAGACCCTACCTATGCCAAACTGCTGCAACAGAGCTGACGATCCTGTCTGATCTATCTCGTTCTCCAACGAACAGATGTGCCTTGCCGAGGGTGGGAATAATGCTGGCGGCAGATGCTTCTCTAATGCAGCGGGACACACACCGAACAAAGCTTCTTCGAAATGAGAAAAGCGAGTCAGATCGCTCTAGATAGAGAAGCTCGGATTCGTGTGCGGTCATTCAACGTGTTCTTCCCAAAGTTCAGTACAATAAGATATCGTGGATACCCAACTCTTCATTGGGTGCGACCACGAAACGTGCTGTGTGCGTGTGTGTGTGTGTGTGTGTGTGCGCGCGCTCTGATTTGAGCCTGATTGCGAATTGACTCATTTTTTTTGGCCTTGTCTTCAGCAGGCATGCATGCAGCGCAGGCATAAGGCTGTCCAATTGCATCTGGTGCCTCCCGAGATCGAATCTCAACACAACTTGTGAAAGCTGGCGGGATGGGCCGGCAGATGTTCTTCCGATGATGCGCTAATCCCTTTGCGGCCCGGCAAATTCAGGAACATGACATAATTGCTCACCTTTGTGCCGCGGCTTAGCGTCTTGTGTAACCCCTCCCCCTCAATAGCAAAATGCAAGAAATATGCCATTGATCCGTACAAAGGTTCAGCATCAAGAGCTGATTCTAGGATGAGAGCCAAAAGACGACCAGCCTAGTTTACGACTCCAAGGAGACACACTCTCCATTTCATGGCGCCTACATGACATAACTAACGTAATGACCATGGTTGGGATTTCGAGCTTGCTTAGGCATCGCATCCGTTTAGGCGTGGCTGACGATCCTATGCACCCAGCGATGAAGCCCGATACACCGCCGAGAGAATTGCAGCCTTTACTTTCTACAGCCTCATGGATGCTGCGCTCACTGCCGGAAAGAAGGATGCCTGGACATCATCTAGAGAGTAGCATGAGGAAAACGAAGTTGACGGCCACACAAACACTTGCGTTCAAACACTAGCCTCCGAATATATATGTTGGGCTGTTGTTAGCCAGCTGCGGACCTACGGAGCCGGATAGAAGAAGTTGTGATGATCCATGCCATCATTTCTTTTTCTTTGGAGAGAATGATGGAGGCGTGGATATCGGGCCAGATCAAGGATTACGCCACGATGGGTTGAGTCAATGAAGAGTTGGTTGTGTGAAGACCGCAAGAAGGTAATTTATCAAGGACGAAAGGAAGGACTGCCTCACTACGAGTCTTATGGTTGGTCGTTGACTCAATATATTTCTTTGTTTGATACTCCCGGCACTAACCCCATCTCTGACTGAGAAATTATAGGCAAGAGTAAACACCATCTTGCGTAATACCGGCAATGGCTATATGGCTTGTATATAAACCCTGAGAATCGTAATTCAAATTTCATTTAGTTTGTTACTGTCTGATTCAGGGGCAGATCAGTCGAGTTAGATGTCTTGCACTTGCCCGTAGTGATAACATTAGCCTCATCACTCACCTTCCAAAGCCGATTCCATAGTCCTGGGTGGCAATTGCTCTCCGTTTGATAGGATCCACCGGCATCCACATGCCCGCTCGCGGGCCTACAGCGGTGGAGCTGTAGCTAGATCTCACGGCCGGCCGGAGCCGCTGCCACTCCTATACATTAGCATCAGCAATATATGGATTCCGCTCCCTCATTGATGTGCTCAAGAGCTCCGCCTACCCATAAGACACGCAACACTTGGCTCCTCGGGCATGTCTGCCTCATCACGCAGGTTTGAAGTCACAGTAGTGCCAGCAAGGAATTAAGAAGATGGCTCGATAACAAAACTACCAGTATATCTGATCGGCTTGTTCAGGGGAGCCAAAACAACGCGAAGTATTCATACCTGGTGCTTTACTTGATGCAATTTCTTTTCTTTACATATTTGGCTCCGCAATGCTGATAGACATCCGAGATCCGTAGCGCAATCAGATAACAAATCCTTTATGGTTCTGAATCTCTCGAACCTAGTGAAAGATCGAAGGAGAGCTAAGAAATCGCCAGTCCAGGTGTCATGGCATACGGCTTCAATCCATGTTGAACAATACACTGCTATGGTGCACACTGGTTGTATACTGTGGCCGTGGGAAGGATTCGGCACCCGCCTGGCTCGCTCACAACCACAGCTGGCAGAATATGGATCATGTACGTTTGCTGTCTCCTCCCAAACGAGACGCGAACTGACGTTCTGTCTACACTCCAACTGTCTCCTAGCACACCCATGATGTGATACAACAAAACTAGATGCTCTCCCCGACCTATTGGTCAGTGGATTTACTAACTCCGTGGGTAGGCAGCTTCTCTGCAAAAGAACCGCGGGCTTTGTCTCCATTAACCACCGTCGCGCGACACACATGAACCTATCGACATTCCGTCTTCCCAGGTCAACCCCACGAGATGGCGAAACAAAACATCCCTCGTCACTCTAGCACGTCTGACTTGTTGTCAACCAAGATATAGTCATCTCCTTGGTACCATGTTCCGTATTTCTCTCGGAGCAAATCGAAAACAAGTCAGGTTCGACAATTATCATGCAAATATACGCGTGCATACTTAGGCTCCAGACAAGCTAAAAGTCGCCCCTGCTCACACCACCCTCCCCATCTATCACAGCCAATCTTTCAGGACCAACGTATGATCTGCAGATATCAATACCGTTGCTTGGCCTACCCCGAGGTATCGTTTCCTTGAAAGGGATATATGCCTTGCTTCTCTTTGCGCGGCGCCGGTTTACTAAGGACCTCAGAATCATGGAATCTTATCCGAGCCCAAATTTCGCGTTATCCTTGCGACTATGACTACATTGAGAGTCGTCTGGGAAAGGAGTCTAAAGTAGTACAGTAGTAGTTTGGATGTTCGTTGCAACGAGCGTTGAAGTCGCCTCTTTAACGCGTGAGCTCAGCGTCAACAGAATAGACGAAAAGCTAGAAAATGACGGTGTCAAGACAGTTGTTTCCCGAGACGTTTACCAATGAGAACATCTCAAATTTCTAGCATGGCGCGTTGAACGGGGCTTTCTAGCCAGATCGGTTGCGTGTGGGCTTCGGTAGCGTTCAGATCAAGATACGCGGTTTCGATGGTCTGCTCCTCGGAATGGAGGTTTAGGTGAAGGTTGATGATAGGGTTTGGTGAGATACATGATGTATTGGTAACAAGTGCGATTCGCAAAGCGGCTGGGGCGTCGTACGTTAGGATGCTTGTTTCTCAGATTGAAATGTTTCCCACTTTCTCGGCGAAATAGTAAACACAGATCGCTCAAGTCTATCTCTGTTCACTACGTAGATCTGATCTATACAAGTATAGTTCAGCCACTGTATTCTAGTAAGATCCCAAAACCTTCTCTACCTGATACCGATAGGCAGTACGGCAACGTGACTATGCCCCAAGCCACCAAAACGAGGCTATATACCGAGCCAGACAGAGTGCTCTTAGACTCCGCTGGTGTATGAGACCTTCACGTATGAAGTAACCACCTGACTTCGCAAGACCGCTCAAACCCACAAGGATAAGGCAATGATCCTTTCCAGGTCTTCCTGCACAGCAAGCCTTGAGCCATCACCTGATCTCCACTATACTTCAGGATTGGCCGTAAACCAACCCCCCCCCCCCCCTGGTCGCTGACACGGTTAGGTCCTTAGCCAGTAATTCAACCACATCTCTTTGTTAGCGCCGCTTGAACATCTCATGTACCAACAACCGACTTGGTCATTGCGCTGATCTCACTTCTCTGGTTGTCCAGCCCGTACTATATAGGTAGCTGTTGAACCAAGGACTCGCCCGAAAGGAATTATCTAGTTGTGAAGAGAGCGAAATACCGGTACGCAGAGCACTTCGACGCTCATTCTTTCCTTCCATCGCGAATCCTTGGTACTGTGTATTAATTATTCCCGTTTCCACCGGCCCAAAACAGAGGAAAAGAAGGGACATTCTCATATGGGATCCCAGAGTATTCCACTCCAACGATGTCTTTTTTCTTTCCCACGCGTTTGGCTTGTTTCATGGAAAGCTGGTCTGCTTCGCCCCTCCTAGTTCATGCATTTCGAACAACAACGCTCTTCATACTGAGCGTAGCAGAATCCCAAAAAAGGCCTTCATGATCGATCATGATGATATCCACGGTGCGGTATGCCAGAGAGACCATGAACTTTTCGGCTGCAAAATGGCTCGCTCGAGACTTAATCGTCACAGCAAGGATTCCCCTCCAAGTGAAGATTCGTTTTGGGTATTGTCGTCCCACGACCACCACTGATATCTTGGTAGCATGTTCTGTAAAACCGTCTTTCCAGCAACAGTCTGTTCGCCTTTCGGTTTAACTGATTAGTGTTCACTTCCTTTTGGTCTGGAAAAAGGGTTTCAACAGCGGTATTCCGAATCCTCTTCCATGCAAAGTCACCAAGACGGACAAAACATCGCAATGGTAATACAGCATCACCGCGCGCGTACGACTTGCTGGGCGTAACAAAAAACATCACACACAGCCACAAAAACACCTTCTCAAGTGAGTAGAAAAACGGTATATTCCATCAGAATGCATACCGAGTCATCAATCCACCCTTCTAGTTCCTCCCTTGTTATTCACAGAACTTCCACGATGTGTCCTCTTTGGCCCCTCTCCTCCTTGAGGAACCATCCATGCATCACACTACTTTCCCTCATTAACCCTCGAAAAAATGAATAGAAATGAAACGCAACTTTTCCGCACACAATTTAACAAACAGAGAATTAAAGGATTAAAAAGAGATTAAAGATGTTTTGCCGCCTAGCCATGCATCACACCATCATCTTCTTTACTTTTTTCCTGATTGCCGAATAGGAGAGGGAAAGTTCCGTCGTTTGTCTTGCAGATATAATACTCTAACAAAGTGTATCACACTGCAGAAGACCCTTGAAACCCCTCATGAATTTTGTGTTCCGAAAAGAAAAGAAAAGAAAAAACAGGATGAAAAGGACCATCAGACGGAGTTAACCATCCATATTAGGGACCTCAGACATCATGGGGAAGGTGGTAAAACAGGGAGGAAAACAACACGACGAGAGATGAACCGTCCCTCTTTCATAGATGCCGTTACGCCTTCCAGTCCTTGCCGAGATTGTTTGCCGTCCGACCGATTGAGTTGCCCTATGCCTCGAATCTATGGGGGAATCATTTGCCGGAAACGCCGCGGAAAAGAATATGGACATGAGAAAAGAAATGTCGTGTCTCATAAGGGTCGTAAGGCGTCATTAAAACTTGTCGTAACGGGTACGTTTCTCTAGGAACCGAAAAACCACAAAGTGACCGCCGTACCATACGTCTGCGCAATTGGTGGGAGCCAGGGTGGAGATAAAAAAGTCCCGCCAAGGCACTGACCTCAAGCTGCCAGATAAGGCGAAAACGACAAATCGAGAGAAGGGAAAAGCCACAGAAGGCCAAGGTCGGTTCCATGTACAACATTGGTGTCGCCCAACCAGAAACACCCATGTAACTTATGCAGTCTCAATCTGAATGAAGAAGAAAGTAAAAGACCACAACACGACGAGTTCAGCCCTCGAGAGGAATGGGCATCTTGAGGGCGGGCTGAACGTCCGCGTACGTTTCGCCAGGTCCGGGGAGACCCGCGCCTTCAAAGGTGATGGCCATCGGGGTAGAGCGCTGGAACGACAAGGTAAAGCCGCGCTGCAACTCCGTCTCAACATACAGAGCAGCGCGCTTGAAGCGTCTGTCGGAGTACTTGTCAAAGACAGCGAGGTGGTGACGGCGCGCAATACGGCAGCAATCCAGAAGAGTGCTAACCAGCGGCTTGAGCTGCGTCAAGGTGTAGCCCGAGTAATAAACATGGGCAGGGGTCTGATAAACGAGTTAGCAGTGTAAACATGACATGGATTAATCAATTAGGTACATCGGAAGAACTTTAAACTTACCCAGGCACCCTTGTCAAGGACCATGCGCGACAGACAGTGAGCGCCAGCAGCGGCGTAACTCGAAGGGGTAGCGACGAAACGCTCATCCATGATAGTAACCTCGAGGAAGTACTTGGCGAGGGTACGCGTCTCCAAGTCGTAGTCGTCGGCCTTACTGATGCGTCTCAGGAAGCTCATGGGACCGGGCCACCCGAGCTCAAAGTTGAGCATGGTGAGCATGAATCGCTCAGCCTTGAGGATCTCCTCAGCAGAGAAACCTCCGTCGACCATATAGACGATCTCATTGACTGAGGGGCAGTTGATCTCTTCGTATTTGGCCGCGACAAAGAGAGCAGTGGCACCAACCAGTTGCAGCTTTCCGAGCGACACTATCTTGCAGGAAAGGAACCGGTCAATGAAGTTGACAGTGAGAAACAAAGTCTCAGGAAGCAGGCCAAATCGAGTATGGACCTGAATGACCCAATCAATCAAGACACCGCGCATGGACCAGACAATCTCGGTCTGGGCGTCCATGTAGTGAGCATTGGGCATCAATTTGATCTGTGATATTTTGTTAGTGCCAAATCCAAACAACGCTAGAAGGCTGAAACCTTCAAGAAGAATCATGTCTCACCTCGAGCTCCTTGTAATACTCGAAGATCTCTTCGTTGTACTCGGAGACCATGCTAATGTCCCACTCGTCCTCATCGTCATCTTGAGCCTCCTTTTCGGCGGCGACAACGATTTTAGCCTGATAAACTTCGGCCATACCTTTCTTGGTCAGGTTAGGCGGGATCATGACAGTCGTAGCACCACCACCGACGGTGCTATCACCACGCGAACGGAAAGAATGAGCCGTAGTGTAGCCCTGGTCATCAAAATAGTCGTCGTCCTCGTCAGAGGCATCGACAACTTGGTCAGCACTGTAAAGAGGGAAATCCTCAGCACGGGACTCGACGGTAGGCTGATTCTTCTCCTGAATCGTGTCGGCGTCGGACCTGAGCTGAATAGCATTGACAGGAAAAGGCTGGTTGAGGGTGAACGACAAAATCTTGGGCTTTTCGACGGAATGCTCCTCAACAGCATCCAGGTAGGTAACTTCGGTCAGATCGTCATCGACCTGGCCATGCGTGGAGAGATACTTGTTAGCCGGCTCCGACTTGGTGGTAAAAGTGGTGGTAGCCTTCAAGGCCGGCTGGCTCTGATAGTGACGGGGTTGACGACCGTCAGAAGCTGCAAAGGCCAAGCCCTGCACGTCGCCGGCGAGGGTAACACCGTTGGCGTTGGCGTTGAAGTTAGCATTGGAAGATGAAAGAGGACGACCATCCTGGTAGATGAAGGTGCCTCGCTTGGGCGGGGCACCAGTAACAGTAGCAACCACCACGTTGGGGTTGGCAGTCGTGCCTGCCTGGACCGGAAAGATGTACCCCACATTAGTCGTGGGAAGGCTCGACTGACTGCCCTTGCTCATATGGCGATTAGCGGGGCGCGAATTGGCGTCTTTGGCATCCTTAAGGCCGACGCGTCCACAAGCATCATTCTCTTTGGCATTAGAGACAGCTGAAACCATGTTAGAAACCGCCATGACCTGTGCGGTCTTGTTGGCAACTGTAGTCGCGTTCTGGTGAAGGGGAACATTCTTCGAAGTGTTGCTTCGGTCAGCGAACACGGCGCGTTTCGCGGCGGTCTGCATTGCGCCGTTCATCATTCCGCTCGATGTAATAGCAGAGGAATCTTGAGCCAGAATGTTTCCAGCTGATTTATTGCGTTGATGAGCTCCCTGGTCAGCCGGGGGGAGGTTCTCGTTGCTAGGCGCAACAGTAATAGAACGCGTAGGACGCGAAGGCTAGCAAAAGATGATCGTATTAGTCGCAAACTGATAGCAATAGGATTGGATGGGATTGGGAAGGTCAGGTTGAGAATGAAGCTAAAGATGGAGGCGGAAGCAAGAGATGATAGAAGATAGTGTTTTCGGGCGGTTAGAAAAAACCGAGTGTGGGTTTGGGAAAGAGAGAGCTGTGAAGATTTGAAGTTTGAAGGTCGGCGCCAAAACCTTTACAGTTGGGGGGGAGTAAAGAAGGATCAAGGTCGACGAGTGGTAATCAACATCACTGCGCCGCGGGAGCTCCAATGGGCATTATCAAGAGCCGCAAACTGCAGCTTGCAGAAGCCGACGAGGCATTCTAGCAGCGCGCGGTCAGGAATGTGAGAGGGAAGGAACTTACACGAGCGTCCATGATTGATCACAGTGTCTTTTGAATTTTGTGATAATATGTCAATCTCAAATGGGAAGTTGAGGAAGAGGATGCTATCTGTGAAGATGATTCGGTGGTGTCAATGTTCGATGCGGAATATTGACTAAATGCAGCCTTGTTGATGCTAAAGTCGGCCCAAGGCAGTAACGCAAAAGAGCTGATTCAGATCGTGCCTTGCCTTCGTTCTCTACTCGGGTAGTGAGAGTAAAGACAAGGACAATCCACAACGCGACGCAGCCACTGAACGGATGAAAGAGGAATAATGGGAGGTCGGATGCAATTGACGATGTTGTTGCTGCACGGTTGTAGTCAGTACTGCAGAGTGCGCGGTTGGGGATGGCTTATGGTAAGGAAGGTCGGTCGCAAATTCAAGTGACGCGATGCTCAAAGCGGGTCGGTTGGCACTAAAGGGCAGGGACGGCTCTGCGGCTTCTCGTGCCGTGAGGCAGGAACTTCAAGAACTAACTTACTTGAATCAAAATAACAGTGCTCTAATTCGTGCTTAGTTAGGAACTAATCACTCTAGAGTTTGGGTTGATTGTTGTTCCCGTGAAGGTCGGGAAGTGGAATGTTGTTGGTGGTGGTGACAAGTATGGGAGTAAAAAAGAGTGAAGTCGTGATGATCGGTAATAGTTCTCTGCTAGGCCTGTTGCACCGTGCTGAACAATAATTCAGCAACACAGTGCCGAAGTTGACCAAAGGTCTGGAAGAATGGAAGGAGCAATAGTGTGTAAAATCGTGCATCCGAGTGTGTTTATGACAGTGAGCTACCAGTAGATGTTTGCTTCGAGAAAAATTTGAGATTGCGATTGTTGACCACCAGCGTGCGGTTGGCGTGTTGGTTGCCGCAGCAAATGTCCATCTGTTTACGTCAACTTTCCACCAATCAGAATTGTCCAAGCGCAATGCAGGATCCGGCAACAGGAACGCTTTGCGAATGCGCGTGGCCCCGACTTGCAGGTGTGGGCAGGGAAGCCCTCCAAGGGCATCATGTCGACATTGCATCCACAAGAACGAACTTTTTCCCCCTTTTAAATCACTACGAAAATTGAAAGAGTATCAACGAGGAACGACTTAAATACAAACGGTCTTTTGATTGTCAGTTATCATTTTAGTCTAACAACGCTATTTAGATCTCGTTCGTGTTAGTAGCCACCATCGTTGTCCTAATTACTGTCGGGCTGGGCTAGCCCAATGATAGCACGCATCGCTGCAGCGCGTTCCTGGTGCCGATTTCCAACGTATTCATGGTGGGGGAATCGTCCCATCCTCAACCAACGTCTTGAAGAAGCGCGCTCTCCCCATGGATCAGTCAAGCGATTACAGCTCATCACAGTAGCTAAAGTCAGAGGCTTCCGGTCTGATCCTAGTTCGCATAATTTTGTAACAAGGCAGACAATGAATTTGATGTGTTCCCGGTAGGCAAATATGCATGACAATTGAATGACATGGATGCTGGAGAAACAAAAACATCATCAACACGCGTGCGGGCTGGTCCTTGAGCTGAATACCCTCCTCCACGCACCCCCCACTCATCTGCGTGATTACGATTTGAAAGCCAGGTACGGTGATATGCGCCGTGCCATAATTAGATCTCATTTTCAATTTCCCCATCTGCGTTCCTCCAGGCCGAAAAATCTTTAAGTCAGACTGGTCAGCCACAAGAAACAGTGTGCTGAGCAACTGTCTCAGGTTTTTCCGCCTGTCCCCCTTTCGCTCTCCAGAAGTTTCCCCTGGTGTACAGTGATACCTGTACCGTACATACAGTATTTACTTGAACATTTCTTCAACGCCAGTATCCTGAGAGGAAAATCGCCACAACCTCTCACATGGAATTGGTTCCCGACCTTACCTCTTAACAGGCATCTCGCGTGCAGCTCGCGCAGATGTAGGTACCGGTATGGCGAGCGTGGTCTGGCAGTCATCACAGGAGCAAGGATTGCAGGCAGGTACAATGAAGGCTGCTTGACGCCTTAAAGCGCGGACATAGCCGTGCCCCACCCCAGCATCCTGCTCAATAGGCAATCTGTGGCGTTCCCAATCAGCCCTCCTCCTTCCTGATTCGATCAGCCTTCTTCGACCAATGCCGTGTGCAGTATCATGCTGAAGATCTATCGAATGTGCAACTCCCAGGTTCCAGGGAAGTTCGGAGGTGCATTGTTTCCCAAGCTCCTGCTCGTCGTCCAGGATGTCAGAAGAAAGCAGCTATCCGACTCACAGGATCGTTGCCATAGATACCTATCGGAGATGCAAAGGTCTCACGATATGTATTCCAGCGACCTTGTTGAACCGAAGAGAAACACTATGCGTCGTGGTGTTTCAGTTTTTGCGGTGGTCGGGGGAAGAAGCGGCTGTTGAATTTCGACACCACCATAATCGCACGTTTCAACGCATCGATCTGGAGGTAAAAAGTCACGATCAGGATGCACCACCATCAGTACATTGAGCAAGATCGCGACACATACCCGTACGATGGATGACTCACCAATCTATAAGCGCAGAACATTGTGCTACCATATTGTCCGCATCTTCGTTCGATTGGCCTTTTCATGTAACAGATTGAGGGGCAAGATGCATCTGCTCCAGTTTTCCACCAAGCGCGGGCTTCTGCGCGGGGTTGCTCATCCCAGTGACGCGGCCAGGTTGCCACAAACCAATCAAGAGACCATTCGACGCGATCTGGAAACAAAAACAAAAATGATGAGAAGTCTTTTTAGTGTCCCTTTTGACTGTGCTTGTGTATCTATCTATGTTCTTTTGGCAATTGATTACATTCCCCTAAATGCCCAGGCGATCAATGTTCAGGAATCATCAGTCAAAGCCAGATGATATCAAAATATAGACATCATCTTCACCTCTCAACCAATAGTATAGATCTGCTACATGAAAACAAACTATCCTACGGTTCCTTCGGGTCACCATGTCAACCAAGATAGTCTTGAATTGTGTAACCAGTCAATTACGTGTGATAGTCATATTTTCCTTGGGTATAGGTGATATGCTCAAGTTGTCGGTTGTCTATCTAGAGTTCACGTGCATGGTGTTCGCGTTCGGACTTTGGGTCGTTGTGAGGCATAATGTTCTGAATAATATTATATATCATTCTATTTTGCCGTGTCTTACTTCCCTTTCCCCAAACCACTAATTAACAACGAGATTTCCCCATCCTACCATTACACATTTCCTCTTTTTCCTGCCTTGTACCTATAGTTCCTAGATGCAGAAAATCCCAGGAATGAACTAAGACCCTCCAGAAATGTGAAACCCGATATGCTCCCCGTCCATGAACCTGCTCGCTTCTAAATCATTAAATCATGAACGTCAACCATCATGCCCCGGCCTTTCCCCTTTTTACCCACCAAGCCCCATGAAACCAAAGATCATGAATGTGAAAACCCGCCAAACCTCCCAGTCCGGTCCCGTGCCTCATAATCATGCCCATGCCCAGTATGAAGCCCATACCATCCCAAAGCAGAGGCCTCCTATCCGATGGAGTCCTCAAAACCCAAGGAAACTAAACAGACAGATACTCCACCCGAAGGACGATTCCGTCTTTTCCTGCCTGTCCGTTTTTGCCGTTTCATCGTACAATGTAAATAGCCCCGCATACCTCTGTATCAGGCTTGTCTATGCCTTGATCCACAGCTTCCCGGTGGTTCGCCACCTAAGCAAGATCAGTACACCCACAGAAAGGTAACACACGCACCCTGCCCAGACCTGGGCAGCCCAGTACTCCGCCCCCGATGTAGCTTCGATGATGACGCCCACCGTCGGTGGTCCCGCCAAAGTGGCGAATGCCACAACCACACACACGAGCCCGAAGCGACCGCCCAGCGCTCCGGGGTTTGGTGTCATCGCTGCTACGTTGCAGGCACAAAGGCCCACGGCCGCGCCGCTGGCGATGCCGAAAAACGCGGCCCACGCATACATGCCCGCAGCCGACTCAACAGCGATCCAGACGAAGAAAGACGTGCCCAAAAGCGAGATGGCGATGATGTAGGCAGTGATTGGGCCGACGACGGAGTCGGCTAGCTGCCCGAAGATGATGCGGGACGGAGATGCGAGGCCATTGCTCAGGAGCAGGAGAGTGACAGTTGATGTGCTCGTGAAGGTGTGGTCGGGGAGTAGCATGGCGAATGTATTCATCTGTTTCTGTGGTTAGTGATTTTCGCAACAGCCGAAGTCAAATAATGTGAGAAAATCAGGGGGGTTGGGTATGGCTCACGTAGAAATATCCCATATAGACCGCCCAGAAAAGGAAAAACGTCGCGACCGATAGCAAGGCGAATGATGGCTCCATGAAAGCCCTAACATCTACCAGGGGCGATTTCTTCTCCTCTTCAGCCACTTTCACCTTCTCTTTCTCGTCAACTACTTCCACTGTCGTTGTCGAAACATCCGCCTTGCCGCTCGTCTTTTTGACAACGGGCCGTGGCCTCAGCAGCAAGTTCATCAGCACGCAAATAATCATCACCACAAACCCCGAGCAGCGCACCGACCATGCAAACCCAATCCTTGGCATCAAATACATGACGACGCTCGGGAATATCAAGCTGCCGGTTCCAGCGCCAGCCGATGCGAGCATAAGCGCGAGGGAACGGCGCTTCTTGAAGTACGACGCTACGACGCCCAGGGAAGGCATCCAGACCAAACCGAGGCCTAAGCCGGTGCAGATACCCTGCGCGAGCAGGATCTCCCAGTATCGCGTCGCGAAACTGGTGCCGAAGGTGCCGAAGACGACGAAGACGGAGCCGGCCATGGTGGCGAACCGCGCGTGGCCTGCGTCGGTGAGGGTGCCGCCCAATAGGCACATAGAGTTGGTAAGAAAAGTCTGAACAGAGCCGATCCAGGAAACTTGGCTCTCGGGTAATTCCAGTGTGGTTGTGTAGTAAAGCTGGAAGATGCCGAATGTTGTTGCGAACCCACAGGCAACAGCGTTGATTACTAAAATGATTACCGTGTTAGCTTTACGTATTGGATGAGACGGGTGGAAAAGATGGTTCATTTTCGAGTATAGCGTGTGGTTGAATACTCACAATGACCTGCTACCACTTGTTGCCATGCCGCCCAACCGCCATCAGGATAATATTCATCATCCTCTGTTGTGAGCTTTTCGACCTCGCTGGGCGGAACAGCAAGTGTTGTTTCGCTGCCGGTTAGAGGAGTGATGGAAACTGAGAAGCCATCCTTCTTCTTCTCCTCGTCCTTGATGAGTCCCATTGCAAGTAATTTTTGTTCTGGGAGATAGTTGTATGAAGATATATGAAGATATCGCGATGATGCAAGTACGTCTGGTAAGTGGCAAACCCGTGTGGATGTAGAGAACGGTGGAAGTCGTCGACGATGAGTGAGGATTATTAGATTAACGTATATTTGGAGGCAAGATGGTATGAATATCTTTATATTATGATCTCACAGTAGTAAGGTGATGAGGCTTTAAAACCTATGATGGTATTGCTCAAAGAACATTCAACATCAAAGGAGCACAGCTCGCTTCCTTATACTCGGGTTGCTCGCCAGGTGCGGTCATCAAGCTTATCTCACAATCGACCTTTTCCTCTTCACGATACCCACCGAATCCACCAAGTACCCGCCCATACACGGAAGCCGGTCTCCATCGTCACCTCAGAGCCAACAGAGAAACCGCTCACCGGTTCATTCCACACCATCGATCCAAGCCACCGTGTTGTCACTACTTCCGTTAACGGACGTACATACGGCTCGATGTTCGGGGGGGATGACTTGCCTTCTTGCAGTGTATGTGAGAGCCATGGCTCTAATTTCCTAGCAGATTGACAAAAAGGTGCTGCGGGTAAGCGAAGGCAGGTAGGTCCAATGACTAAGTGGATCGATAAAGTCATCGTGAAAAAGAAGCTCGGTCGCTCGACGGGGACACGTAATACCCGCATACCCGTAGAGCCAGAACCAAGACGAAAATGGAACGGACATGCTTGTCATGGAGAGAGACGTTGGGCATCATCACTATCGTCAACGAAAATTGCTCGCTACCGAGTTATGCCGGAGTAGAATTTCCTTTAACTCAATAAACCCCTGGGGTCTAGCGGTGCTTTGCACGGATGCATGGACATCCAGACCGGTACTTATTGGAACACTTCGATACACATCCAGCCATATGCAGATGCGCAGATACATACGCTTTCTGAATAAGTAGTTCTCAAGCAGTAATGAAGACGAGGAAGGCGGTGGGGTGTGCCCAGACACTAGGATCAGTAGAAAGAGCTATGCATCATCGAACAAATGGCAGGTGAACCACTACCACGGGTCACATTGCCGTGGGTGCATCTATCCTTTGCAGATTCCAAAACAGGTACCACCCATCCCACTCAGAAAAAATTACCATGGAGAGAGTTGATTTTCGACTTCCCAATCATGAGCAGCCCTAACACAGTAGGTTTTGGCCCTTGACCCCTGCGACGTCGAATTAACTGAGCCAGTCTATCCACATGCGCAACTGCGATGGCGTATTATCACGCTATTGCAGAAGCAGTAACGATGATCACCGACTGGTCCACGATGGTCGGCCAGCTACCTGCTGTAGCCCAGGGTGGGGGCCACATGTTGTGAGAAAATCCGGGGAGTCTAGGAACCGGGCCGTGTGGATCTGCCTCCCGAGAAGTGAACAGTAATTGAGGCGTTGGAAGCTTTTGAAGATTATTGCTACAGTCGATACGCACCTTGACCTTGCCATCTACATCCACGAGAAACGAAGCGGCCCCATGTTGATACATTTTCGCCCCCGTCTTGTTTGGCTTCCAGTGGGGCGCTTGCCAGTTCAAATGTTGATTCCAACCTCAGCACTGATGATAGGATGGTAGATATTTTGCCAGAGCTAGTCCACCACCCAGCAAGCGATATTTGTTTGATTTGGGGTACCGCTTAGAAACGACAACGTACCGCAGGACGGATAGCTACTTGCGCGTGTTATCCAAGCGCAATGAGATGAAGTTTGTACCGACCATTTCCCCGATACGGCACAGCCAACAGAAAAAGAAGAGAGCCCATTCGCTCGCAACACATAGTTCTCATTGCTCCTAGAGTAGAAAGAGTGGCGCACCACATGGTAGTGGAGATACCACACAACTGCCGATATCCTAGTCGCGTCAACGCCTTTCCACTTGTGCGGTCGTACGGGTCAATTTAATCAGGCTAATTCTGAGGGCGGCTGGGCAAGGTCCACTTGCCGAAATTTTTGGTGGAACGCAAACCCGAGGCATCGCGCTAAACCCCTGCAAGCTAGCCGGCGTCATTCCGATCCGGGCCTAGCGCGAAATCTTACCCGAGCCTCGAAACTGCTTATTTCAACGTCATTCGGTCCTTGCCGACGTGAAACGGGATCTAGAAGTTTTCGATTTGCACTCGTGCCGAGTCGCATAAACTTGAGCTGATTTCGTGCGATAATTCTTCGTCAAGATGCTCTGTTTTTTCCTCGATCTTGCACCTTGATTCTATTAGGTAATGGCTGCTCGGTACAGTGGACTTTTTTGAACCCGCGCTAGGAGGTGGCTCCGGGCTCTGGCCGATACCGGAATCTGGCGCCCGGGCGTTCGAAAAGGCGGCGTTCTTCTTCCTTTGGGGGGGCGTCTGCGGGTGAAGGTGGTCCACGCGGCCACAATATCTTTGGAAGAAGTGCCCCACTTTTGCTACCGCATTAGCGTGAGTCCTTAACTACGGCCCTTCGAATTGGTCCTTCACCATGTTTCCTCCGTAGCGACAGCGCGCAACTTGGCAACTCACAGGAGCGCAGCACGAGCAGCAGGTGCAAAACTGACCGGTCGATGAGGAGCCCATCTCTCCTTCTGTTGCTCGAGATCGAATCACTTGGATCACGATGGTTCTGAGATAAGCTTGCCTCTTCACACAACAGAACAGTATAGAACCAGATCAGCATCTTGGATGTTGGACGAATCTACCGATATCAGACTGATCTCATCCACAAAGTATCCGCCTTGCCTCTCCTCTCATAAATCTATGTAGTGAATGATTCTTTTTGGAATCAACTGTAACTTCTCCACTTGCTGTTCAGTGGTAGCATCTACAAGGGTGACGCTCCCCGTCTCTGGCATTGTCACCTTTGTGCGCAGGCACCTCATCTCAAAATAGTTCTTCACAGGGTCAATGCACTCAGATCCGCTAAGCCTGCAGACTGCAAAGAATGTTCAACCTCAGTTTGACACCCCTATGTGCATGTAGAAGAGCCATGGAACTTCGCGGGTCGCCCTTGAGAACCAACATGAAGAGGTAAGTAAGTAACACAAAGTTCAATGTCCCGTGAATGGTCACTTACGGTGGTATCCGATTGGACAACTTCGAATGGTAGTCCGGGCCTTACCTGCTTTTTTCGCGCGTTTGTATTGGCGGCAAGGTCTCACCGATCTGAGTTCCTAATATTCCCAGGGGTCTATCGTGACCATCAATTTAGTTGCAACGAGTAATATCTAACTCAATCCGGGCTGAACCACTTCAGCCGCCAAAAAGGGACTTGCACAACACCTTCGCAGGTTCGGTTTGCGCTGCAGCGACTCACTCACTTGAGGCAGGGGTGTCTCGACACAAGCGAACGTATTTTCTTGTTGAAAAAAATGCGCAAGTGTGTCTTGGGCGGCTGAATTGGTTGGGTCCGGATTGGGTTAGACAGCAGTCACTGTTATCAAATCGACGATCGCGCTGGACGGTCCATGATGATTCACGCCACACCCAGGCATATTACCTCTACTGTGTAAGTATCCCGACCTCCGGGCCACTTGGCCCTTCCTGACGGTTTGTCTAAGTTAGCGCATTCTTGCCGACCACGCAGCCGCATCTCTCTTCCCGAGCTCCCGTGCCGCCTACATATGACACTACCCAGATATCTACCTAACGCTTTCCGGAAGTCCTCTTCCGACAGCTGTTTGCGTCGACAAGACTTCGTGCGTCAGGACCAAGGGAAACATGTCTGTTTAGGGTAATTTCTTCCCCAGGATGGCCTTTCGGCCATTTCTGTGGCTGGGTCAGGTATCAGGAAGGGAATGCTAATTCGAGTCAAGTGTGAGGCGAGATGCATGAAAATGGCCACAGATATGTAGATCCGGGGGTCTTGCGGATTTTCTCCACCGTGAACACGAAATGTCAGATGGCATACAACAAGACATAACGAAAAGAATGGCGGGAGTATGGAGCATGGCTTCTTCCAGCTGTCGATCTTGTTGTCTAGGTTATCTGGAATGCAGAATCTGGACCATCCTATTTTGTCGTGTTACCCACATATGATGGGAATTGGTGGCCGCACACGGTAGAGTATCCTGCCACGATGGAAAAACCTACCAACCTTCTCGATTCCGATTTCCCCGAACTTCTTAACAGCTGGCAGTTGGCCCGCTTCTGCTCTCATGGTACTCGTCCCCTTTCCTCGGCATCTAGCAGCTGGATCTCGCTCTTTATCTCTTCGCCAGTCTCCCCTCTCGCCTCATCTCCTTTACGTGGGTTGGTACAATCCATTCCTACCATTGTGAACAACATTCATAATTGCTATCACTGAACCCAGTTCACTCGATTTTGTCACTGAGTGAGAGTGCGACAAAACCGGCGACCAGTGGCTCTGGAGCCAACTTGATAATTCAGCTGGCACCAGCTTGGCGAAAAGTACGGTACCGAAGATACAGTCAACAGTAGCAAACCTGCGATCTTGCTCGGGCTGAAGAGGGGGAAAATCCGGAAATTTCGTCTCAGTCCTACACTGCCTCTCACTTGATATCCAAGGAACTAAAAGCAACGACAGTAAGCTTAATGTGATGGCCATTGACCTGGTGATCCCCAGCCATGACAAATCACTAAGTCATGTCCCATGATGAGGAAGAGGAACGAATCCGATCTCGATCAGCCTAGTAAAACCACAACAGGCTCACCGACGCATCTATCAAAGTACCGACTATCAGAATCAATGACGTAAAGCATACCACCAATATTTGACAAACTCAAGTGACCGTAAACATCAGTTGACACCACTTCCAAATGACCATTTTCCACCTCCGTACACCTGAGAGTGGATGTCCCTAATAGCTCAGATCCTCGAGATCCTATCCGTCCATGGAGATTTGCGTCTGAACCAGGGATGTAGAAATATTCTTTGCTCCTTCGAGCAGCAAAACCGGAGCTTCGGGGGCAAACAGCCTATATTCTTATGAGTTTTCTCACTGGATTCATGTCCTGTTTGAGGCGGTGATATGAACCGAGCTCAACCATGTGCCGCCCTCAATACCTCGCTGTGGATTTAAGCGGCACCAGCGGAAAGAGATATGGCCAAACACAAGTGTACTGTTTTGATATTGGTGCGGCTTAGGCATAATTTGTTGTGACCAATGGGATTGCACAAGTAATGCGTCCAATATAATTGTGGGTCACCAGGCCACTATACACCTGCAAAGGCTATGGAAGGAGGACCACCATTCCATAGTTAGTTAGATACTCTTCTTATTCTTCTTCATTCTAATACTAATTGCATCATGCAACGACTGTAGGATCGTGCGACATAGTGAGACCAACAGGACCACCTATCTTTTTTTTTGGCAGGTATCAAAACCAATATCCTAAGCATAAACCATGCAGTTTACCTTTCGTCCGCGTATGACCAGGTCGCTCGTGCGGGAGTGCCTTCCAATGAGCCATGCGTAAGCGTTGGCGCGGGGGAGGGGGGTCATCACTTGTATCAGGCAGCCCAGTTTCCATACAACTCAGCCAGAACGAAGCGTAGGCTGCCAAGAGCAAGGGTAGATGAGATACAAGAAAGTTTTATGGTTAGTAATATCTAGATCTTGACTCTTGACGGCGATAAATATCAACCAGGTATTGGATCGAACATAGGCTTGAGCGGCAACCAGGGGAAGCAATATTAACTACCTTCGTATCACCGCAAGAACTTCTCCCAAGGGTAATTTAGCACCTTTGAAACCAGCTCTAGGAGAAATACTCTTGGAGAGATGAGGACACGATGAAAGGAGAATGCCTCCTCGACGTGTTGGAGTTGTGGCGGGCCTGTGCGGACGATGCCTGTGGTTTGGAAACCCAGGGATCTTCTGCAAGCAATTTTCATGGCGGTCTGTTTCAGAAAGGGAGATGGATCTGGTGTGAGATTGTCACCCGTCTGTTTTCTCATATTCGTACGGTATATCATCCCGTCTCGTTACACATATAGCAACACAATGCCGATTTTGGTCTATAGTCCTTGGCCAATTATCGGTCCACCTTACCCGGCCCTTCAACGGCTCCCACCAGAGCATGGTATCGGGATTTGTTACCAAACCCCAGAATATCCCTGTGTACTTGGATAATTCTCGATATAACATTTATTCGAACCGATCAAGCTGCAGCACGTCCATAGCTTCGACCTAAAAGACTTGTTCAAAATCCCAAGCAACTGCCTACATCTCTCGTAGAAAAGCCTCCACATACTTAGAACATACGCCATTCGCTTCTAGAGACGATGCTTTCTTACCCAGGATTGTCCAGGGGCTGACAGTAGGCATACCGGTAATTACTAGGTAGTTCGCCACAGATCTATCTGGTCCATGACTGTGCTTCCAATTTGCTTCTGCGGATACCTTGATCTTCGATACGACTCGCTGTGCAGACGGACCCTTCTGAAGCTTTTGAGAACGAAGTAGAAGCGATAATAACACATCCTGAAGTCCAGCCAGCAGAGAGCTCTTCCTGCTCACAAATACTGCCACCGAGTCCTGCGGGGCCTCGACGCATCCTTGACATGATATTCCGCACATGGAAGGCTTCTTGCGTGGTTTAAGATGCGGACATCGTCGGTATACCGACATAGTGGCTCTGTCACATTCTTATCCGCTGACGCGTCATCCGAGGAAGCTCACCATTCGCGGCATCCTATCTTCTTAGCTGTCGGAGTGCTGCCATGCCCCGAGAATTGTACCAAACTTTTGGGGCATGACAGCACTCCGACAGCTGAGGGGATATCTGCATCCATCACAGACTCTTGCATATTCACCAGTAAAATATGATGGTAGTTCATGAACATGCGCTATATCGCAGCCCCAGTCCTCAAACTGCGGCTCAATAATGCAAAAAAAGCACGATGGCACCATGACTGCATCTCGATAGCACATGATCGAGGCATCCTTCTAGGTGGTCCGTAAGGATCCACCACCACCAGCAAGGCTGCAACCCCACAAACAACCCCATCGCCAGCCTACAAAAAAAACCCCCACGAAAAGCTTCAAATTGTAGTAGCGTTCGCACCGCACCACTGGTATGCCAAACTTTAGTTCCGGTGTTCCGCGTGCACGACCATTGATTTTCCAGTCGCAACTCGCTGGTCAGTGGTCGCCGTTCTCAGCCCGGCAGATTGGGGAAAACGGCAGGGAGATTTTTCCCCCGCCGGGGCCCTCCTGGAACCAGCCAATTGAGGAGAAGTCGGGAGGCTTTAGCCCGGTGCGGTGGATGGGAGCACGAGCCACGTGGAGAGCAGGTGAGTGTGGATATGTGGATTTGTCTCCACTCTTCGGAGCACCTGACAGAAAGAAAGTGACGGCACGCGTATGATTTGGGAAATGGCGTCTTTGACGTCATTTGTAAATCAATTTGCGCAACGCATTTGTTTCGTCTAGCCAGTGTCGCATCATTCGATCGTGTGAGCATAATGCTCGATCTGGGTTGAATGCGCTCGTTTGGAGTTGTCGATAGGATACAGTAGAAACGGAGCGACATGAGCAACAGACCTGAGACATGTTCCAACGCGGTACGGTAATTCATCCCAACACCGCGACGGTGCAGGCCTGGGCGCACGCGAAAATGAAGACGCGAGAGCACGTGATCTACAGTCTCTATCACTCGGCTACTGTGTCAAGTGCCGGGCCTGCATGGGTCACATTTGGCGCTTGTGACGTTGGTGAACCCCGCTGCGACGTGGACGACGTGAGCATCGGACCGAGTGAGATATAGCGGTTTGGACTTTGCGGCCTCCTCGCGATTTTTGATGCTCATCTCAAGTCTGTTTGCGGCCTGTAACTATGGCAGTGGCTCCATTCTCTCAGTAGGCGATGTCAAAGCGAACACTGGCTTTTTTAATTGGCCAACAGGCCAAGCGAATATGTCAGTTCTCCAGCGGCACCGATATCTCGGGGTCCCGCCAAGCCAGGGAAATCTCGTTCATTTCTAGCTTGCGGCGCAAGATCCAAGCCATGTTTGGAGAGCTAGGAAAGCAGTTTCACCGCAGGGAACTATCCAGAGTTTACGAGACAGATATCGGCACTGATATGTGGTTCAATGAATAAGCAGCAATGGTCCACCATCGCCAGACGTTTCTCCCGACAGCCACGGCGCACGTGTGCGGGATTGCGGGGTCGCGCCGGTGGGCAGTTGCGAACCCCTGTAGCGACTTGCGACCCTTCAGGTGCGACATGGAGGGGTTCTCTCACGACATGCAACAACCATTCAGACAGGAGATATGAGACTTAGCGGCAGAAACGCAGCCAACCGCGCACCATATTCCACAGTCGTTCGGAAGCAGAAAAGCGAACGATCGATCTTGCTGGGAATGTTTTTCCCATCTCTTGGAGGACAGAAGCTTGGCCTTTCGCAGCAAGCCAAGAACGAACGTGGCGACCGAGAGAGGTTGGTGGTCGGTGCGGAATGGGGTCCGTTCGGGGGAACCTTTCAACCTGCGTCTTCCATGGTATGACGGGCGGACATCCCATTGGCTCGGAGGGGGCCTGCCCGGCTGCAGGATCAAGCGGTCTAGGAAAGGGTCCTCCTGCCTAAAGGTCGAGACGAGCAACGCAGCTGGACGTGGCGCGCTCGCGCTGGGGATGCAGGAACTGTCATGTTTTGGCAATTTGCGATTGAGGGCCATTGTGAGAAGCGACATGCGCCCAGCATAATGGCCGTTGAATGAGATGAGTTGTGGCGACGGGAAAGTCTCTTCCAAAATACTGGTCGCGATCGCAACTGGCTGGGGGATATGATCACAGTGACCTGATTGGCATTTTGCGGTTCAATACTACCGTAGGCTAGTTGCGGAGCGCAGATGAGCAGAGGGAGCGCAAAGCACGAATCGCAAGGCGGGCGCACACAAAAGTTTGAAGCTGTACGTGGTCGGCTGGCCTGGCTTCGAGTCAACAACATGCATGCGCCCGATCTGCTCCGGGCAAGTGAAGCGCAGTGGCAGCAACGACGACCATAACAACAACAATAACAACGATAACAAGTGGATTATCGCATATCTTGTACGGTAGGTATCTGCAGTTCATAGCAGAGCAGAGCTGAGGAATGCGACGGCGGTTTTGGGTAAGGAATTCGCCTCGTTTCTGCCGATTTTGGCACAAACGCTTTTTGAGTAGGATTGCTGTCGCATTTCTCGATTTCAGACAGGCTGCGCGCACGTACTGAAAGGCGCAGACCCCAGGCTGACTGAGAGTCATCCGATGAAACATTTGCAGTCTGCTGGTGCGCATGTCTTGACACCCGATGCGGAGGCGTGCGGATGATGGAAGCGCCCATGAACAACGCTCGTTGCGGCGTTCTGTGATTGGTTCGCTTCTCTCTTGAATCCCTGCTCGTCAAACAGGAACTGGCCAAGGGGGGTGTCATTGGTTGGATCTGTTACCTCCATCGAAAAAAACCGATTGTCCAGACTCTTTGCGCGCGCTTGCTACAACTTCGAGGTAATGACTAGAGAAGAAGACATTTTGTTCACATCAACCAAGGGGAGCACAGGCGCCGAAGTTCATCAAAACGGAACTTGTCTTTCATGATCGTTTCTGCCTTCCGGATTTGCGGTCGATGCGAATCCTGCGGCTGCAGAGATCGGGGCGCTGACACGCAGGGCGATGATGGGCGCAGCAGGCAGGGCTACGTACCTCCGTTTCTTTCACTCAACTGACTAACCTGGACATACCGGAGATGCGAGCGAAACCACACTTACCCTTGGCAGGTCGAACGTTGTTGCTGCAAGTTGCAGCATGGACATTTGGCGACCAGCGCACAGTGGCATTGCAATGCGACTTTCCTATCTGCTGTGGAGTGGATGGAGAAGGGCGGGCGGGGACGTGGAATAGATGTCATTGGAGAAGAGAAAAAGCGGAACGTCTTCGGGGCCAGGTTGATCCCGTCCACCATCATGATCCCATTCCCCATTCCCTTCTAGCATTGCTCTTGAGCGGATAGAAGTGGAAGGTTAATAAAGAAAGTTTCATGTGGTGGCCCGCGTTCCTGAGCTTACACAGTACTTGCCGGTATTTTGGTACCCACACACGCCCATGCTCGGGTGAGCCCAAGGCCGATATTTTTCTTTGCGCCGGTTGCTGTTATGAAAATTTTGCGAAACTTGGCGCTATGTTTCGAGGGATTTCCAATCATGTCGATAACCCGGCCGGATCAACTGAACGTACTAATGCTTCCACCCGCTTACATTCGTACTTTGGGGGGGGTTGTTGTGCAGGCTGATGCGCTCTGGTGAGCGACGGTGGGATGGCTCAAAACTTTACGACACCGGTGCTGCTCATAATTTTGCGCAACCTTGGTGGGCGCAAAAGGCGCGAAGGGCGATTTAGCGATGAAATCAAGCGTACCTGTAGATACTCATGCTCGTAGCGGGTTTGGCGATGGAAGTGGGATTTTGTAGATCAATCGGAGAAAGTGAATGCGCTGGGGTGTTGACCAGCATACACAATGTTGAGGTCGGCTGTAAGGTGCCATAAGGGTGTCCTTTTTGGGAATGGTGGATCATCGGATGGTTTCTGCTTCGAATGCCGCCGTGCGTCATGTCGTCCGGCCCAAGCCCAGAGTGGGCAGGCCAGGCGCATTTTTAAACACCAGGCAAATTTGCGCGCGCGCGCAACAACCGCGGATGCGGAATCAATCTAGCTTGGGAATAGACAGTGCCATTTCTCACCCCCAAATCCGGGGAATTTCTCCTGTATTGTAGAATAGATTTGATGGCTTGAAGAACCCCGTAAATTTGATCAATTTTGGCTGGCATGTTCCCAGGGCGCAAAAGGATAGCAGCGGGTTCAAGCAGGCTACCTAGCCTTATCGGCACGACCCCATTGCGCGAAGTTCCCTCCAAATCCCGGGCCCCGGGCCCCGGATGCTGGTTGGTGGGCTGGATAGCAGATTGTTGTTGCTTTTCTGCGGAGCGCACATACTGTGGTAAGAAAGAAGGTCTGGTCTTTTTGCGGTACGGGCGGGCCACTTTCTTGGGTTTGGGTGCCGGGAGTAGCGTATCATATTGTAAGTAGCGAAGCGGGAATGGAGCAGTAGCAGCACGCACCGAGAGCACCTTCGCTGCGACACAAGCACACCACACCACACACTCTGCACAGTAACTGAGCAGCTCCTCCTCCTCACCTAACCTCCCCCGTTCCCGAACTTGTCTCTGTGTGTGCTTTTGTTCCTCAAGGCGATGTCATCGTCGGGTCCTGCGGACTACCATTCGTATCTGCAGCGGTATGTGTGCCCTTTATGGCTTTGTCGCTACTCGCATCCTGATCTATTTGGACGATCTATTTTCCCGAGAGTTCCTTACCCCGGGCCCCCCTCCCCTCCGATGGCCGGCACTGACTGACCTTGTGTCGCAGTTCTGATCTCTTTTCCGGGCGAGTGAGAGAAGTGCACGAGTGGACATTCTCCCTACACAAGAGAGACAACAGCGGATCCTCTCGGCGCCAGTCTTGGTCTCGTGGTAAGTGACTACTTCCTTCTCTACTGTAACTCCCGAACACTCCCCCATGCGATCCCGACTGCGGGTTGCGATTTATGGCTTGTACTGGGTAGATTTCCCTGGCCGCGCAGTGCGAGGCCTTCGCAGACAGTTTGGTCCAGCAGCAGGCCTTTGAAATGGTCTGGATGCGAAAGGCGCAGATTGTTTTGTATTTGTATAGCAGCATATATGTGTGTGCGCTCAAGTGGCAGTATTTGTGGTGTGCTTGTGTGTGTCGGGCCAAGGCTTGCTTCCTCCAACCGTAAGGGCATTGGTCCACGGCGGCTCGGACTGGTCAGCACAGAAACGCTCCTTCTCTCCACACTTGTTTCGCTTGGCCTCATGTCAACTGGCTTTCTCGCTGCTAATACTTGGATCCCATTCCCAGTAGACAATCGTTTAGCGACTGACTCTACTACGTGACCTTACCCTTCTGGTCTGCGCAGTTGTTCGCCCATCCATCTTCGATCGTCGCGCGGACATTATTTTTTTTTTGGCACCAGATTGCGACACGACACGGGGTGCGCTTACGACTATTGGCGTCATCACACGGACCCAACACCAAGTCAACATCGACTCAATATCGACTTGAGTATCGCGATTAGTGTATACATAGCTGCGATTAGTATCTATCTATCCATCCATCCATCCATTCATCCATCCATCAATCCATCCATCACTACAAGAAAGAAGGAAGGGAAAAAAGCAACAACCACACCAAAGACATGACGGAAAGCCCCGTCAGGATGCGCGCCAAAGCCGTCAGCTTCGTGCTGAAATACGACGGAGAAGCTCAAGCGCGTCTACCTTTAACGGTGCAAATCCATGATCACGACTCGACCGAGTCCATCTGCGCGGCCGTCAAGAACTTCTTTGGCCTCTATAGTTCGCCCACTGTCAGCAAAGGCGTCAGCTTCGAGGATGACGCTGGTCACTACCTCATTCCGAGTTATGGCAACTTCCATGATAACATGATGGTGTATGTCAGAGTCATTGAGGAGTCTTGCCTTCCTCCGCCGCCGCGGCCACGGGGTTCTAATGATGGCGACGCTCTCTTGTCGCCCGTTGATGACGACAACAACAACAATAACAAGAATAAAAATAGCCACAACAGCCACGATTCCCACAATAACGACTCCAACAACCCCAACAACAGCAAAAGTAGTAGCGACTCGATCGAGTTACCGCCTTGCAAACTGAATCATGCGGACTTGGGGGAACCCATGGCCAGACCGGCCTCGCGCACATCTCGACTGCGCAGTCAATCGCCCGGCGGACGCAGCGCATCGGCGGGCACGGCGGGCAAGAAAGGCGGTCGATTGCGGTCGTCTAAGAGCCGAGGCCCCAACTACGAGAACCACAGCGATAGTATCGGTGGGTATAGTAGTGGCGATGGGGCGCCTGGCTCTGTATCTAGTAGAGCGGCCAAGGCAGACATTAGTGTGGATAATATCCTGCCGGCGGGTGGGCGTCGCAAGAGGGCCAAGTTTGACAGTTCTGTATGTTATACATTTCTGTCCTCCACTCCCTCACTCCTTCAACTCCTTCACTCACCAATGAACACATCACTAACCAATTACTGCGCGCACAAAAAATAAACAGGAACTCCCTCTTTTCGCTCCTCCTCAGATGCCCGCTGCCACATCTAATCCTTCCGTGTCGCCCGCTCGCTATGTCGATCATCAGCGACCTTCCCTCCCGTTTGCGCATCATCCGACGCAGAACCCCTTCACGAATCCCCATCCTCTGCAGTCGCCCCAGAGCTATGGCAGCAATGGCATGGCGGGCAATGGCTATAACCATAATAATCCCATGAGCATGTACGCAACGCCCGGCACCGATTCGCGCCGCCATCGCAGTAGCATCAGCTTTGCGCCCGCCAGTGGTATCCTCCCCACGCCCGATCCTACCATCGGCAGCGCCATGTCTGAGGAGGATAAAGATGTAGCCATCCAGCTTATGAGACTGGGAGAAATGTCCAACATGTCCCACGGCCGCACATCCGCTTCCACCATGGACGACACGTTTAGTGGAAAGGCTGATGCTGCTTCCGACACGGGCGCATCCAGCGATGCTGATAGCGAGCCCGATGATGCTGACATGATGATGTCCCCGGCCCGCCGTCAGAAACTCGATCTCTCAGGCGCCTCTAGAAAAATATATGCCGTTCCCAACGGCCGAACCAGTCTCGAGGCTAACTTTGACGAGGCCGACTACGAAGATGTTCCCTACACCACCAATAGCAATGGTCGTGTGCCTCTGCCCAGTCACAACCCCCATTCCACCGCCACTTCTACCACCACTACCAACACTGCCACTGCCACTGCCACTACCACTGCCACTGCCACTGCCAACAACAACAACAACAACAACAATAAAGCTTCCAAGTCCTCCACCATGTCGAAACCCTCCATCATGGGCGGTGTTAAACCCACCAAACCCAAGGCCGTCAAACCCGCCTCCAAATCCTCCACCACCAAGTTCAGCAAAAAGTCACTCCCTACCGTTCCCGGTCCTATGTCTCCCAGCTCTCTTCCTGCCCACTCCCGTAAACCCTCCGTCGTCTCAACTGCCGGCACCCTGGCCGAAGACGACCAGCAGCCCGATCTGTCCTCCAAGCCCCGCTGCCAGCGCTGCCGCAAGAGCAAGAAGGGTTGCGATCGCCAGCGGCCCTGTGGCCGTTGCAAGGATGCTGGGCTCACTGCTGATCAGTGCATCAGCGAGGATGAGGGGAACGGTCGCAAGGGCCGCTATGGAAGACACATGGGCGTGCCTCTGAAGACGGCCGCTGCGGGCGCCGACGCCATCGTGGCACAGGTCCAGCAGACTCAACAGCAACAGCAACAACTCCGGCAGCAACAACTCCAGCAGCAACAACAGCAACACCAGCAGCAGCAGCAGCAGCAGCAGCAAACGCAACCCGCACTGTTGCCTGCGGCCTTGATCGCGGGCGCTGGCGCTATGGCGGAGCCTGGGGCGGACAAAGGCAAAAAGCGCAAACGGTAGGAGGGAAACTGAACAAAAGATGACAGATAAGGGGAGTGTATATTCTATAAGTTCGACACGATGCAGCGCGCGAAACTTGTGGCATCTACGTGTCGGACGCCATCATGTGTGGATCACAAACACCAAAAATGGCGGGTCAGATACTCGCTCGAATGAGGGACGGGAATCAACTTCAGAAATGGTATGGGCGATTTCGGATGACGCATTTGCTACGCCTGGCTATAGGCAGCACAACAACATCAACCACTTTTCTCTCTGCTACTTGCTCTCGTCTCGTATGGCGGCCTGGCTAGGCCTTGCGCTTAGCGACTGGACTGGACTGGACTGGACTGGACTGGACTGGACTGGATTGGACTGGGTTGGACTGGACAAAGGGAAGGGCATAGGCAAGGAAGAGGGGGAAAGGGAAGAGGAAAGAAAGGGAGGGGGGAGGTCTATCTGCTGCGTTTTTTTCTCGTTCTTTTTTTTCTCTCTTTTTATTTCTTCGTTCATGTTTGTGCTTTTTCTCTTTGAAATGTTGTCGTTTTCTTTTTCTTTTTCTTTTTCTTTTGTTCATTCATCCACGGTGGTTTCTCCAACGGAACGGTACGGAATGGGGGAGCACAAGGAGAAGGCGGGGGCCAGGGTGGCATGCGGCAGTCCTTTTTATGCGACGTCTTTTTTTTTCTCTCTCGGTTGCTAGTGCTCGTCGGTTTGCTGGTTTGCGCCTATTTTCGAGGGTCGACGCGTGCTCCTCGTTGTCGTCGATGAGGATCGTCAGTGGGATGGGGGTTTCTTTTTTTGGTACCTGCTTTTTTTTTTTGGTTGGGTGGGTCCGGTCGGGTCGGGTATCTGTCGTCGGTCGGTGCGATGGGTTCTGGGATCGGGGAGAGAGGGAGGGAGGGATGGACGGGGTTAAATGGGTTGCGGGTACGGGGATAGGCGAGTCTCGGGTTGGGGTCGGGGTCGGGGATGGGGAGGTGGGACGGGAACTTTTTTTAACGTTGTAGTGAGCGAGTGGGTGGGTGGGTAGTGAAATGACAATGCGTTTGATCTACGGGACTGTCACGGGGCTCGTGAATCTCGCAGCTGTGAAATTGTCCAGGCGCGAGCGCGTCGTGGATATCGTGGTATTCTTTTTTTTTTTTTTTTTTTTTGTGGCGGTGGGGTTGTCGGTCGATTATCCTGCCCCGCGCAGCCTGGACAGCTGTGACGTCGCTCGCATGGTGGGGGTGGGGTTTCACGGCTGAATAAGCAAGGCTTCTCGGGATGGAAGGAGGGTCTGTGCGAGTGAATGTCTGTGCGGTATCCGACCGCACCGTGCTCTGTGCCGTGGCGACGCCCGTACTGTGCTCCGGGTCCCTACGGCACGGGGTCGGAAGCGCACGGTATCTTGCTTGGCATACTGTATGTAGTTCCTGTGTACTATGGAGACGAGTTGGCAGGACGCTGGTAGCGCGCTATTCATGTGTATACTCGCTGTCGACAGACACTATTGATTCAACGCAAGGTATCTTCTCCGTTCGGCCAGGCCTGCGGTTTCGTTTTCAATCCCATTTCCCTTTGCTCCTCGGAGCGGGATTGCTCGTTGCTGGTGTTTCGCTACGGGTACAGTACCTATACAGCAATGTGAAAGTGCAGCTTTTACACCTATCAACACAACCAGCCCAGCAGACACAGGCCATGTCCTTTAAGGGTGGTAGAACACTGATTTCTACGCGGTGAGTAGGAAGGATGGATAGAAGCCTGTGCGTTTATCAACCAATTTTGAAAACTCATTGTGGCTGTTTAGGTTGCGTAGGTAATGAGGGTTGTGGTTTTCGGTGCTGTTGGAAAGGGGGGGGGGGCGTTGTTTGAGTATGATTGGTTGGTAGGGTAGCAATATCTGTTCTGATGCAGCATGCTTTAATTGAGTGAGGATTAGTAGATAATGATGATCTGTTTGACAATATCTTTAATTTGGCTTCTTCAGATTTTCTTCCGGAATTTCTCTGGAGGTTGTTGCACTACCGGCAGAATGAGGGCATTTAGTGTGGCCGGATGGGTCTGCAAGTACTCTAGGTGGCTACGGAACAGGTGCTGATGCATCAAGGAGAATGGAGAGAAACTAGGGGGTATGATCGCAAACCAAAAGGCTGAAATCCTGGAGGTCGTCTTGGGGGCTAAGCTGGATGGTGGCTCTTTTTGCTTCAGGAGAAGGCTACTCAATAGGTGTGCCTAATCATTACCCTTTGATGTGAGGCTGAAGCCATGATATAAGTGTCCGAGGGCAAAGATAGGGAGGTCGCCGTTGGGCTTCCCCTGAGCTTACCTACCCGTTACCTTCGTGTTAAAAGTAATTGGTACAGTCTGTATTCCCTGTAAGAATCTCAGCTTAGTACTACAACGAACAATCTCTAAGCCTAGCAGGAACCCATAAAACCGCGTAGCAGTGGTCCTGCGATGAAAATCGATCGGGGCTAAGGGATATTCTGACGTAGGATAATGTGTCACTCGGGCATACAAGCAATTACGAAACTTTCGACAAGAGTGCAAGCACCACTGTTAACACGCTAACTAGCTGGATCTTAGGCGAGTTGGAGAGATTTACAAGCAACGAAGTGAGCATGGTCGTTCCCAAACCAGGACGTGTACAGCCCGAGACGCATGCCAGCGCCATCTAAGCCGTACCCATAAGCTGGCTGGCATCCATCGTGGTCATATGGAGACCCGAACCGCCCTCCTGCACAGCCAGCATCCGCCTGATAGCGCTTCCATCCGAACCAGCAACGCCAAAGCCGTAGATGAACTCCGCCAACATGCGCAACTTCATGGGGAACAGCTGATCGCCATAGTACGACGTGATGTCCGCCTTGCGGGCTTTGGTCCGCAGCGAGGACCATCGCCCCGCTGAGGCACTAGCCCCCATCTCCTTGCATTCCTTCTGCTTCTACTCGTCCCACCAGGACGGGAGCAGCCTGCCGTTGCTGGCTGTCCGGGCCTTTTCCAGGAATTGCCGGAAGCCTGCGGGCACACCGGCGTGGTTGTAGGACGGGTCGTAGATCGAGGTCGGGCTCGCGGAGCTGGTCGAGGGTGAAGCGGTCATCCATGCGCAGTCGGTAGGTGTCGATGAGCAGTTTGTAGACATCTCTCTCTGAGAGACTGTAGAGAAACGTGCCGACTTCTAGCCTGGTGAAGGGCTTGTCGATGGGCTGTTCAAGGCCTTTGGAAGGGCGAGTGTTGCGGGCGCGGCGGCTGCTGCGGTTATCAGGGCTTCTTTGGTTGCTGCTATTCCTTCCTTGGGCTTCGGAGAATGATAGCAATGACTGAAAAGATGCAGGATAGTTAGTTGCAGGTTTGGTCCTGGCGCATGTCCTCTTGTGGCGCTTCCAGTCCAGAGTCTGCCAGCTCTTGTTGCAGTAGAGTATATCGCAGCGGTCGCAGGTCCATGGTGTCTCGGCTAGATCTTTCTTGCATTTTGCACAGGGCTGCTATCTAGATTCTTGGCTTTCAGCCATAATAGAAGAATCGGTTCAATTGTTGTTGTTGGGAGACCAAGGAATCTGGGGTAAAATGCGTACATTGGCTGGGTCGATAGAGAGAATACCTGTGGTAGCTGTGGATGAAATGCAATGGTGGAGCGGTTATGCTCTGGAATTCGGAGGAGGTGGAGCTCTTGCCCTTGTCGATACCTTTTCACGACCTTGCCTTACAGACAGAAAGCGGGTATTCGCTCTATGTTGCAAAACGCGCCAGCATCCCAGCATGGGATGGACTTTTGCAGAGGTTATGCAGAAAAATTACGTACACATGTGATAGATCAGAACCCAAACCGCAGTCGCAAACAGGTTACAAGCATTGATCCAGGAGTATGATACGAGCTGTTACCATCTGATGACAAACAAGGGGTCGGATACGGGAGTTTATCAGTAAACAAGCTTGCCTGCTTCACTCTTAATTTAGGGGTTTCTACAGGCTCAGCTGTCTGTTTTTCTCACGAAAGCCTTGCTTGTCCTAATTGTTGTTCACTTGTCCAGTTTCTCTCGTCGCCATTTTTAGGAATTGACGGCCGTGCCATGTGCATCTTCAAGATTGCGGTTTGCTTTCTTGACGATGTGATGGAAACATACCTCTCTTGCGCCCATAGTAATAAACTCAATGTGTAGCCTTTGGCTATGCCTATAATGAACGCACAACTACCAAACTTCATAGCAGCTCCGGTGATTGTTGGGCTACTTATCTTTACACTCCCATAGGGTCGATTCTCCCCATTATTTGAGCGGCCTCTCCTTTTGAACACCGCCAACCTCAACTGCATCAAACAACGCACCAAAGTTCTGGTGAATACAAGTTTGTTACAGTTGAGGGGATAGGGGCTTTGACGTCTTGTCTAGTAACGTCAGTGATTCAACGAATCTCAATGCTTCAAAGCAGATATGTCTCTGAAATTTCGTGGTCGGGTTGAACTGGTACATAATGGCTGTGCGTCTGCTTGGGGGCGCCTGCTCTCCTGGAGCAAGCTGGATAACAGGAACCTCCCCAGAGATATCCACGCCGATTAAATCGCAATTCAGGCATGTAGACACATTTTCACGGAGAAAGAAGACTTGAACTCACGGTTACAGTGTCATGCTCACACCACTATCACGTAGCAAGAGCATAAAAAAATGCCGTAACTTGTTAGAAAGCTACATATCCACCTATGGCCAGCCCATCATCTATCCACCCCAGCCCAAAATTCCAGTATCTTCCCCACCGTCCTCGCAACTCCCGTCCCATTCTCATAGATCTCGTCATGGCGACCCTCAAGATCCTCCATGACCATAACATCAACCCCCTCGTTTTTCAGCGGCGGCACCATACAATCGATCTCTGGCCCATCGACAAGCTCGTCCTCCGGAGACCACGCCAAGAGTATCTTTGTAGGAATCTTTCTATTCCCATCCTTGTCATCGTCGAAATGGTAACAGAAGAACGCAGGCGATAATCCCTCCCACAACTGCCTGTCGTCGCTGTTAGCCTGCTCGAAAAACGCAGCATACGCCTGCCCACGCCTGTCCACTAGTTTGTTGTAGTTGTATATCCCCGAAAGCCCAATGATAGCCCAAGGCATTTTCAGCTTATACGCCGAGCCCAAATCCTCAAACTTCGGTCCCAAGAGTGCCTTCGCAATGATAGCAGATCTCGGAGTCATCTCTACGTTCTGCCTCGGACACAGTTTCATGGCTAAAACCTGCAAAGCCATGGTCGCGCCGACCGAGTGGCCTACGAGCACGTACTCCTCCTCCGCACCAGCTCCGTAGGTCTCGCGGAGAAACAGCAACGCCTGGTATACATCCCAGATGTGGTCTGGGTGCTTGGCGCCGCGGAATTGAGTCTTGGCGGTCTGGGGAATAGGGTCTTGGGGGAAATCTGGATGCGGGCTGAGCCGGTAGTCTATCGAAGCGAACCCTGCTATGCTTGCCAATGATGAGGCGCATGGTGAGGAAGGGTCGAGGATCTGGCGGATGGACGGCTCAAAGCTGTGCAGGTCGATGCGCGGGTCGCGCCATGCTCCCCCGTGAATGTAGCTAGAGTGTGCCGCGTCAGTTCACGCTGTCGGTTCAAGTTAGATGCAGGATTGGTCAAAGTAGCACAAACATGATCCAGATTTTGTGGTTATGTGATGCAGCTTGTGGTGTGGAGGCACTAGTTTCGGCATGATGGAGTTTCCACACGCCCACGCGTTGCAGCTCATGTTCATTGGCGTACTGATGGACTGTACAAGGAGGAATGGGGATGGAAGTTGTCATCATATTGGATGAAATCGGGAGAACTGAAGTTGTCCTAAATGCCTTTCAGTTCCCACACTGTGATGTCAATTGAAATTGACCACGCTGCGAATACTGGGTCTCTACAAATGACCGATCCTGATACATAGACATTATGGATGGTCCTCGGTCCCACTATCGGAATCCGTCCGGACAAGCTCCGTAGCAGGCCACGGCAAAAGCCGGATCGGATCGGATCGTAAACCTGTTGAATTTTGAAACGCTTCTGAAGCGGGGCTAGGCGGGGCCGAGTCCGGCCCGTCCCTTGCCCGTTCGACAACGACCTCCGCACCACCGGCGGGCCGATACCGCGGTTATACAGCAGCTACTTATGGAGGTACCCAGGTAGACCCTCAGCATTGCGCAATTTTCTACCAAAACTGCGGGCAAATATCACTGGAGTAAATTGCACAGCCTCTTGCCAGTAATTCCTCACATCATAGTTCATCACTTGCGACTGCTCCACATTGCGATGATGGGGGTGTACGAATGCTTGGGAAACAATCCGAGCTACTTAGGCGGAATTCTTGCAGACCAACGATAATTCACAATTGAGACGTTTGCGCGGAGCATTGGCACTTTGAATCACGGAAATGATGTTGTTCTTTCTTACACCCCTGGACTGCGCAATCACAAACCGTCAAGACGATAGGCAGTTGCAGAGAAACCAAGCAAACTCACGGCTAGCCTGCACACCATCTAAAGCAGAAAACGGCTGCCTAGCAAAATAATGCGAGCGTTAAGGGAGTGGGCTTATTATACATACCCACCACTTACCAGCTTAGATCCACAATCTCGACATTCATCATACTTACAACCAACAAGGCGAAACCACGATAACTCCGCTTCCCCTCTTACATCACCCCCCCCCCCCCCTGCCCCCAGAAACCCTACAACTCACATCGTAAATGATTCGAATCCCCAAAAATGCCCCCAAGATCATCGACTAGTCCTGAACCGAAACCCGGCCGATCCGACAAATCCTACGATTATAGCCCACACAGTACTTCGTACAGTTTTATCATATTCGAACCACGGCTCCGAGCTGTACATGCCATGGATGTCTTCAAGGCCAGGGCGATAACCAGTCCAGCCAGTCCGCCAAGTCACGGCCTGTACTGGTGATCAGTCCTGAAAAAGTACAAAGACGGCCTAGGACTGGCCAGGCTTGGGGTTGGCCTGACTGGACTGCAGCTGATCCGCGCGCGCGCACCGGTGCAGTACAGTATAAGATCAAGGTACGGTACAGCGGGGAATCGTAAGCACAGAGAGCACCTTTGGAGATATAAAGGTGCTTTCGGTGTCTGTAGATATCTAATTGTACTAATGGAGGGACACTGGTGCGCTACGCACCTACCAAAACCAGTCCTACCAATCCACTAGTACAGTCCTGCAACCTCGAGGGCTGGACTGATTACCAGCCTGTTCAAGGCTGCTGGGTAAGCAGCGCGTGTTGGCTGACTGCTTATCCACCCCCCTGATGGGACAACCCCTGTAGCGGAGCAGGACGTTTAAATGGCCACGTTCCCCCTGGGGCGCGCCAGCAAGCAAGAACCCCGGAGTTTCGTGACAGGGTCGCGACACGGGAAGGAAGCAATTTCTAGAAGAATGGCGTTGAACGGAGGTCTTAGACTATGTATGCGGAACAGGACACCATGTTCTCGAAGAACAGCAGAAACCAACGATCTGTGTGCACATGGCAAAGCACGGAAGCTCGAGGAAGAAAAGACAGTATCATACTCAGCCCTGACACCGGTTTACTCTGAAAATCGGACGCTGAAGCTGCCCGCAAAGTTATCTAAACAGTTAATTATGTCTCCCTTAAATCCTTCTGACTTGGGAACTTCACCAACGCAGTTGCTTCTCGATGGCACTTACAGAGCATGTCGTCCTCCAACCGGCCGTATGAAGCGGGAGAAGAAGCAGGTTCGCGAAAGTTGAAGTCCTCAGGCTAAATCTCATACTTGATATTTACCATGTTGGCCGAGGTAGGCACCTCACAAGCGTATCACAGACCCTGTAGGAAGGCGCCGCACATAGCTGGCGCTTGCTAGTGCTCTTGCCTCAGTATTGAGTTGCATACAGGTGCTGTTGCGGTAGTTACCTAACCTGATGAGGCGCAACGCTTAGAAAAATTAGACCCACGTAGAAAGAGCCCGTTTAAATGGCCAAGATGCTACTTCAATGTTTCTTATTCTTGGGGCGAAGATTAGGGGTTTTCAAATTCTGGCATGAGGAATACGGGGAGTCATATCATAAAGGTGGTGCCTGATATTCAGCCTGATCTTGGCATGACTCTAACTTTTTGAGTGGCCCTTCCAATTTCTTTCTCCATTCCGGCGGGAGACTTTTATGTATGCCTCTAATTTGCTTCTCCCCCGCAGAACCTATGATCCAAAGCTTTTTATAACCCAGCGTAAGCGCCATAAAATGAGCAAGAAGAGCCATGGCTCGAGGTCGTCGTTCATTAAGATACTGCGAAAAGGCATGAGGTGCCCAAACGGAAAAGCCCCCAAACCGCCGCGCAATGTGGAAGACGGGCTCGCCGCGTGAGATGCCACCGCACACGCTTGCGATGTAGGAAACTACGGCTTCGTAGACGGATCTTGTGTCGTCATCGTCCAATTCCCTATCAGCTTTGCCATTGGGCGAGTGGGGTCCATCCGGATGATCTAACAGCCACTCAAAGCCGCAGCGATCGTACAGGATAGTTTCCTCAGGAGCAGTAAGATGTGGCGGGGAATCCAAGAAGCGCATGATCAGAAAGGACTCAGCCGAGTCAGATTCAGCCATTTGTCGAGCTGTCTGGAATACAAGACCTGCTCCTTTGCCCATCTGCAGCCATTGAGTAGGCGGCTCCCATGGGTCCATGGGCAAAGTTTGTACTAAAGCGAGAGCATGGATGGAAATGCGCAGACTTGAGATGCCGACCACATCAACAGTGTCCTTGGACATATTGGCGACGGCGCGAGCTTGTTGTCGGATGAGAAGACCCAGGTACTTTTCATGGAGACTGTTCAGCTCGTTGCGCTCAACGGGATCGTCGGCCTTGATGCTCATATTCAAAGCCGAATGAGCAAGTATGCTGTAGAGTATTATGTCATTCTTATCTCGCAAGGCCATGTTGGGAAGTTCCACAGTCCACATGTTACCCGGCTCGCATTCTTTACTCGGATGTTGCTGGGCAAAGCCCATGACAAAAAAATTATGAAGCAAACGTAGTTCCCATTGTCGCCGTTCTCTCGTTTCAGGTAGATCGTATTCCGACGAACTGACATCGTCCGTATGGCTTGCACCAGTCTGGCTTTCCGTACTCTGAGGTGTTGAGGCTAAATCCGTTGAAACGGGAGAGGTAGACGTTATTGGACTTTCGCCAACGCTACTTGTTCGATTTCGTTTCGTGCCAGCAAGTGAGGTGGTAGCTCTCTGAGGTCTGGAAGCTAATCGCGAACTGGGAGCAGACGTCGCAATATGAGCAGCAGTTGAATCGGGAGCTGGAACGGGTATGATTGCGGGAGTAGTCGTGGTTGTGGTTGTAGTTGCGGTCGGGATTGGGGTTGGAATTGTAGTTGTGAGTGTGGATCCGGGTATAGATGCGATCTTGGGCGGAATCAGAGTGGGATAGGTGCAGGAAAGGCGATGACGAGCACAGCCCGAACAGCTGGGCTTAACCTCATCACATTTAACTCGTCGCTATTGCCCATCTCTTGTCATTATGGTTTTGATCGCGCATACCAAAACAGTAGTAAAATGCGCGCGATGTGTCGCAGAATCTTGTATAGACTGGTCTGCTCCTACCGGTACTGTACCAGTATGTCATGTGTGATAAGGTACAGGCCATGACACTACATAAAATGCGCCTGGAGCATTTTCCTAGCGAACGCCGCGGTAAAGATCTTTCATACCTGCTTGCATCTCATACATCCCGCCCGTGACTTTTTATGGTAGAGTCGTGGTCCTCTCGATCGAGGTGCCTCTGGCATGTGTTCGCTTTCGCGTTCGCTTTCGTGTTCAAGTTTCGTCATGCCGTTAAGGTATCGTTAAGTACGGAGGTAAGTGGTTGAAGATTTGAACACTACCTAAATGACCGATGGGGTGTGCCCTGATGTTCCAGGCGGCGACATTGAGGATTATTTGGCAGAAGCTGTGCAATAACTGCAATGAATGTCGGGATTTACAAGCTCGAAGTCTCGGGACAAATGTATGGGAGTCAAATTACATGATCTACAAAGCCTCATGGTAGTCTTGCAACGAAAAGTTTCCGCACGAAGTCCTTCGGCGTTTACGGCGCCGCCGAGGATGTTGTTGCACCTTGGCTTGGCATCATGCTATGATAGAGTGCCGTGCCGGGACAACCGCCATGCCGTACGAGACGTACTCTTATCTCGGACAAACAGACCAGATTCAACTCCAACCCCGGTCCACCATGACCGCGCCGTGTCAGTCATCACACTGAAAAGTTGGAACGACGTGCTCCGAACTCCAACCTACACTTCAGAACCAATTGCCAGCCCTCTGATCGGGTTCTCCATGGTGGATAGCGATTAGTTACCTACAGCGAATACAGAGCTAACGACTCTGGGAATGACAGAAAAGCGGACGTTTGGGTGAGCATCTGCGGCCCCGTATCGCGCCAAATGATGATCCAGACCAATCCCAAATACAGCATGTCGGGATATCGATGCGAATACGGTACCGGAACCGCCGCGCCGGTATCAAATGAAGGTTCAGGCAAAACGATTTCTGCACGCAATTCAGGCATTCCACCCCTCAATCCGTCAACTCCGCAAACCGACTTTCGTGTGTCGGGTTTGGGTCAATACGGTGACGACAGCGTCAAGGTATTCCTTTAACCGCACAATTCGCTCGTCCGGGATTGTTTGTAGCGGAGTCCAAGCTTACCGTCCGCTTGGGCAAACCACATGCGGACACTCTAATAAGCCAGTACGGCAGAGCCTCAAATTTGTGCGCGCACTAAGGGGAGGAACCATGGACACAGACCCCATTAAGGTATTACGGTGGACCTGAGCAACTGGCAGAATTGACCGGTCGCATACCACCACGACAGCTTAATCCACCATATTGTCATTGTTGTCCCAATGCACCACCCAACATGACACAAAGAAGAGTCCTCTGAGAGATGATAATGCTGTCATACAATTGCCCATTCCAGATACAATGAGATGCCCGGGATGGGTCTCAAAAAGATTCATCAAATACTTACTGCGTAAAAGGTGGTGCGTACTGCAGGGCAAGTACTCGAACTACAGTACATGCATAACGATGTATTGCTTTAATCTACCGTACACTCCACATCTCCAGAAATACATTAGAAAAATGACCTTGAAAACCCTAAAATAATTATCTCCTCCCGCAATTATGGGTTAATCGAAAATTGCGGGAGGATTTAACTTTTTAGGTTGTGTTAGGTGTCCGCATGTAGTTTGCCCAAGCGGACGGTATGTAGTGGGCTGTGGGGTGTGCCTTTTAGATAGCGTAAAAAGGCACTCTCCGACAGGGTCATGCCTCACAAAAGCCTCAGTAATTTAGGGCACACCAGTGCGAATGATCTATAGCCGGGAAGTGTGTTGGATTGTTAGAATCAGATTTGGGCCAATTCGGCCAAATTCTGCGATAAAAAGGCTCGCTCGCTTCCTTGCGAGCTTGTGGCGCATGTGGCTGCCTATGGCCTATATCTGGGGGCCAAGCCACCGGAGCCACAGGGGGATCTTGCTCGACGGTTAGCGTACCTCCGTCTCCGAAAGTTTGTCTAACGCACCTTTGTAGACCTTTGAGATCAGCTTTCTCCCAAACCCGTATTATACTGACCCAAAACCCCACGTCGTTGAAGCGAGCTGTTGAACAGGTTGAATATTCTGTAGGAGGAGCTAGACTACGTCGTGGGTTGGGTTTGATGATCTTGATTAACGCAGAAAACGCAGAAGGATTGACATCAAAACAGCACTACTTGACCTGCTGATCCCAAAGGTGTTTGCCAGCTGCACTTTTTAGACAAACTTTCTGAGAGACGGCGGAGGTAGCAAGTCAGAAAGTCCAGGTAGTGACCGTTAGATTTACAATACCCGCTACTTCTTACCCCACACATGCGACCAATTAGAACCTATATCCTCTAGTGAGCGAATTGTGCGGTTAGAGGGATCGCAACCTGGCGTGTCCAGACGGCAACGAGACGGAATTATTGTCGAACCAGAATTCTTTGTGGGACAGCAGCTGGTTTTTACAAGACTGTTCAGGCAGTCGGCTTTGAGTGGTGTGTGTTGCTAGCTTCAGTCCAACAGCTCGTTGCCTGCCATTGGTGACAGTCCGTCGTTCACGCCCATGAATCTTCTATGTCCTTGTGACAAAATCAGCGGGGTGCGGTTCGTGGATGACCGAGAACTCCTTGCAGACGCGCACTCCCCAGATTACTAACTCGTGCCATATTTGCAAGAGACGAAATCGGCAACTGCGCTGATTGTTGGAACCGGTGTGGAGGGTCAGCGTGACAAGTATTCCGGTCTTTGGGGTCAACACAAGCAATCCCTGAGCCGAACATCCTACATTTAGCCCTGTAGATCACCGGCACGGGAAGCATCGCTCAATACCGGTACAAATGGGTAGGTTTGTTTACTTCCAAGGCCTTAGGATAGAGATGATGAGAATCAAGACTCACTTTACAGCACAGCACTTACACAGTAGATATTGCTTCTGGGATGTTGCTGGAACAGTTGAAACGTGTGTGCAAACTGTCAGCAGGTACAGTACTATGGCACTACAGCAACCGGTTCTGTTACCGGTAGGGCAGAATGGTGGCATACGTATGCAAGCCCGGCTACACAGTCGCTTTTCTTACACAGTAATCGTTCCGCATGGACCGAAGTATCGAGGAGCTGGGTGAGAAGCAGGCCCGCCTGGGACAGTCAGAGAGAGGGTTCAACCAATTGGTTGAACACATTTTGCATTGGCTGGAACTCAAGCAAATGCTTTGATTGTATCTTAAACCCTCTCTCCGACAGTCTCAGGCAGACCCGCTTCCCATCCAGTTTTCTCGGTATGATATGCGGAAGGTCTTGCGAGGGATGGTCACAGCCCCCAATCATAGACAAGGCCATAGAGAGCAGCCAACGTGGGAAGGGCACCACGTGGAAAACTGTGCCGCACACCGTACAGTACACAAGCTCAGGGACGTGAAATACATTGCGCATTTATCGTATGGTCAGCTTTTTTCTAATTACACACACAGTCAGGTCACCGGTACGTCGGGCACAAGCAGAGCATGGCGGTTTTCTGGATGTTAAGGCCGGATTTGCAGAGAGAAGCATTTCGGGTATTAAAAATAACTAGGTCATATCAAGTAAGAAACTCCATGCACAGACCACATTTTCAGGGTGGTTTTGATTCAGATTCAGCCTTCTTACGTGTGGCCAACACGCACACAGTATTTTGTAATCAACTTAAAAAGCCTAATTTACGAAATGGCACTGCAAACAGCACCCAAATGGTAGCTTCAACATTCCCACATAAGCGATGGCTGCCACTGTAAACCCCAGATCCACAACCTGAGTGGGTAGCCCAGTGGCCCAATCTGAACATTACTTGGGTCACTTGGTAGGTGGGCTTTTACGTTACCCGGCGATTACCCGCCAATGATTGACGATAGTCACCACTCAAGCGAGGGAGGGCCGTACCTTGTCATGAAGATAACATCTTCTTACTGTGAGATCATTGACGGATGATCACCAAACATGTGACTTTCAGTGGGCTACCCGCTCGGGCTGTGGTCCTAGGTTTTAGCAACCATAGCTTATGCAGCATATGTGGTGTTGGTAGGAGGTAAGGTGATCGCTGTTCGATTAAGTGCGGCTTTAGTTAGCCATACTGGCCATACAACCAGCGGTCACCCATGTCTTGTTATTCGTTTCGTGGGGCCAAGGGGATTCTACGTCTGAGTAGGCAGGCAAGTAATTATGAGGAAAGGGCACCATGGCGATACAGACGACCTTGCGCATAGCGATCCTTCCCGTAACAATCAGAATTGACGCCACTAACTTGATCATGATGTGCAGGGTTGACTGTCAGAAATTCCCACATCTATCAACATACCGGTACAGTACATAGTAAAAACCGTTGGATGTATCAGGGAGCCCCTCTCTGTCTCTTGAGGCCTCGAGTCTTCAAGACCTTATGACGGTTGCTGTATTGTACTGTGCCACAGCACATACAGTAAATTAAACATCAAGAGAACAGGCAACCATCGCACTTCACATCAGAGGATTGCAAGGATAGTAATGAAGCCAGGTAGGACGTATTGTACTAAATTGTACAGGAGTATCGACACTTAGGGGCTTTGCTTGTGCAGGCTTAGTTTAACCTTACTGCGCTGGCAACTTTTGCAGTTAAAAAGGTATGGAAACAATACGCAGTACAATACGGCATACACCCTGCTTGCATGGATCGGACGCATGCCACCCTTTCTGTGGAAATGGGTTTAAATGCTAGGATAACCGCACCTGCCGCTCACTAAGATAGCCGTAGACATATCCCCTTGGCCGTGTAAAGTGGTCGCCCGGGGTCCGCCCCAGATTTTCTCCAATTAACATTGGTTCGGACCATCGGGGTGGCGAGTTCGCTACATGCAGGCCTATCGACTTGTACAGAACTTCCGGCAATACAGAGGCCATCTTGCTTAAAGACAGAATTTTATGAATTTTGTTTTTGAATGCATCGATATTCTAGAGAGATAATTACAATCTCATGCAATCATATCTTGAGATTTCGCCAGGAGCTGCAAGTTATTCAAGTGCGAAGTTAACAGAAGGGGCGAAAGTGGGTTAGAATGCCCAAAGAGATGAACTGGATGTGACAAGACAGGTGGACCAAATCCCTTGGGGAATCTGGAACTCCTCCATTGAAAATACAGCACTTCCTAATAAGAATTAGATGCATCAAGTGACAAGAGAGATACTCACAACACTATTCAAGCTGGATTTCAATTGTTGTCCTACGATGCAAGTTATTCATGTACAAAGCAAAAAAGCGGTTGAAATGGTTGAGATGAGCAAAGATACTGAGACCGTACTTGCTTTGACGTCGGTACAGTACTATTACTCGGGCACTCTGATGGTAGCTGGCTCATGCCACCCCGGGCGACCACTTTACACGGCCAAGGGGATGCATGCTTTGGTGGGCACACCAAAACACGCTGGATCATCAAGAATCATTATCACGAGATTGCATGGTTCTTCGTTTTCACGTCTATCTGATGGACACAGCTCATCCAACACTCTCGGTAATTCCCTACTGTACTTCGTACTATGGTCAGATATAAGTTAAAGTTCTGCATGAAGTCCTCACAGGGGTCACGCGCCACCACGAGCCGTGCTGGTACAACAATTTATGGTCAATCGAAATTGGAGCGTTTGTTATCGAGACATTTTGTGCCGATCAGTAACGTGACTCTCACAACGGTGCTGGACGGCAGCCGGCCGTGTTGCGGCCGGGCCATAGTCGCTCCCCCGGTCGATACCTGATAGGCCTGTTTTAATCTGCATGCCCCCATCATAACGTAGAACCCCACCTCGCAAGCCATTGTCCACAACAAGTAACGTTAATGGGTGCTGCACTTGCCTGGCCCAGGACGTTACTTACTGTCCTGTGTACAGTAGGTGGCCCGAAAGGTGGGACTCTGCAGTGAGTGGACAAAGGTTCTGGGCACAGTAGTTTTTCGCACCAAAATGCCCGATTTCAACGCTGAAATTTTGTTCACCCACTGTACGTTGACACTACATTCCTATTAGTGAGGGTGCAGCTCTTCAACACTCAAGGGGATATTGTGTATGTATTGGTGTTCATCAGTACGGGACACAGTACTGTGGTAAGGCTCAGACACTGGATAGAGCTAAATTGTGGATCTAGCCTTTCAGCGGCCCCACCAATCCACTGCGAGCTCCATCATAATATGTTCTAATGAACAAGGATGCAAGCTTCACTTTGCTCTTGGCAATTTCGGCGTCCCCTGTGGGTTGAGAGGATATTGTGAACATCCAGAACCAGAAGACTACACTTGAGGCATGACAGGGTGTTTGGCTAGATGCCAAACATTCGACCGAGGTTTCCGACACCGTATCTTCTCGCGGATAAACATGCACCGACCAAGGCGGTCGTCCTCCGTAGGCTAAGGTCGAACGGTCGGCTCAATGCTCTCAATTACATCTATGTGCCCATAGGAGCCTGATAGCTAAGCACACGGTAGCTCTCTCGTACAAATCTCGTATGGTACTTGTTGAGAACTGTAGGGACTGGCGGGATCAATATCGTTCCGTCCTCACCCTTGTGACATCTTCAAAGATACTCAGGACTATCACACATCAAAGACTTGTATTGGAGCGAGCACTCAGTAGGACCCAATCCTTCGCCATGTTAGGTCTTCGTTTCTGTTGGGCCTCGGCTCTGTTGATCAGTCTCACTTCATCGACACCATTTACTTTCGGGGCGTCTAAAACTGTTGGACATGCTGGTGATACTGGTATCCCTGGTACCGACGACGTCATTGAATCCTTGGAATCTAATGCTATACCAAAAAATGCTCTCTGGCGTAACCATCAGGGTACCACTCATAGTTACGATGGAGGTCTGCTCACATCTCGAGTCGAAGATCCGATCATTAGAGAAGCGATAGAACAATTGAAGGAGGGATATGTTGAGGATAGTGGTAAGTATAACGCCGACCATCTCTAAAGCGAGCGCGCCCTGCTGACAATAACGCTCCAGCAAAAACCTTCCTCAGTATCGCTGCGATAGGAATCGAGCACGCCCTCTTTGCACGTCAGCCTGAAATCAAAGAAGGACCGCTCAGCGAGTCTATCCCAGATGACGATAAACTGGACTTCCCTATGACTTATGGAAGAAAAGGCTTGGAAGTCGTCGCTATGTTTAGGTACGGAAGAACTCCCAAGAAATCTGGACTACAACATACGCGGCATGATTATTTCTACAATCAGTCTCACGATCTAGAATTGTGGACTCGCTTGCTTGTTAGGACGTCTCTCGTTTATGCTGACGGTAGAGTAGTGGAAAGGTATATGAGGTTCCATGCGTGATCACAGTAGATCTTCAAATGCAGTCGATAAACATTACATATAGATCAGCTAAGGAAAAAATAAACTGGAAGAATTTGTTCAAGTAGGCTCCTGATAGTGAAATTACACGTATGAATATGCATTAATGATGGATTCAGATATCGACGGGATCGAGAGAGCCTTAGCTTCAGAGACAGGTTGCAAGAAACAATTTCTTGTCATCCTGCACTCCTGCGAGCATACCAGGAGACTTCTGAGAAGATGTTGAACAAAGTAAGCGATGTTCTACAAGAAAACAAAGGTTACCAAATAAACATGTTCGGACATTCTCAAGGGGGTGGTATTGCTCCCATAGCGGCCTTAGCCATCAGAGACAAAGTCGGCAAAGACCACTCCATCAGAATCTTCACCTGGGGCGCCCTTCGATCAGTGACACGCGCTAGCGCTGAAATCGTAGATAGGGAATTCGGCGACGACTATTGGCGTTTTAATAGCAAGAGAGATGTCGCGCCAAGATTACTTAAACAGCTTGCCCATGCTGGAAAAGAGATTTACACTTGGACGAAGAAAAAACGCCCTAATTCGATATCAACGGGGTTGAGAGTCGTTGAAGACAAAAGATATGGCATTGAGGGTATATCGACGCAGAAGAAACCTTGGAGGGTGGCCCAGGCCTTTTACGATGATCACCCGTTTGCTTTTGGCAAGCCAATGGTGAAAAGCCGCGTGACAGGAACAATTCAGAGACTTATCAAGGTAGTGAAATCGAGTAGAGGGGCATGGAAAGGACTTCGGCGGCTTAGATCGAAAATAGAAAAGGTGCCTTGGGGAAGGTCGTAAAGCAACGAGATCGGTCAATGAGTGAGGCCGATACAGTTTACAAATAACAACCCATCGAAACCAAAACGAATACCTGAGAGAACCCGCAGATTAATGCAAGGGGAAAGGGCCGAATTACAAGGGGGATCGGGTAGATGAATTCTTGTGCTTGTTTCCTCTCCTTCTTGGCATGTACGAATTTGACTGGTATGAAGACACAAGTTCACCACTATTGCTTGATTCAATGGGCCTTTTAGTTGAGATTGAAGTAAACTTGACAAGAAGGAAAAGCCGTGCTAGAACTTGAAAGCCTGCCTGGTCACCCAATTGATCAAGCTTTCAACTGTTCTATTTCACTCCAGCCCGAGACACGTCGAACTCCTGCTGCCCCGACCTTGATCCTCTTGACTCGGTAGAAACGAAGGATACATAGGACAATCAACCATGTCTGAGTAACCAACGCTCTATCGCTTCGAAGCTCCCTCGTACCCATACCCCCCTATCCCTTCAATCGCGTACGTCAGCCCTTCAGCTCCGCGTCCGGCTCGTCCCCTGGGCCCTCGATCACACAAATCTTTCCTCAACCACCTGAGTACCAGCTCACTCAGTCGGCTATTTCCTGTGCTCTTATCGCTCGCCGCAACTTCGTCTCCTTTGATCTCTTCGTTCTCAACGTCCATCAATCTCCCTATAGGTCCCCACTCTCTCACCCCTCCCAGGTGCATGTGGACCAGATGTGTCGGCCATCCGACCAGATTATCCAGCACATGCGTAGCATACACAATAGAACAGGGCCTCTCCCTCGTCTCCGTCTCTCGCTTCAACCACGTCAGAAACCTCGCCCGGCTCAACACATCGAGGTCCACAGTCACTTCATCAAGCAGCAGCACGCGCCACGGCCGCACAAGACCCATGACAAGCTGCACCCGCCGCCGCTCCCCATCAGAGAGCGTGTGCATGCGCCAATCAACGTCCACGTCGAGCACAGAAATAAGCTCATCGCGCCGGGAGGGGTATGCGTCACCGCCTACCGAAGACAGGAGAGTCGAGACAGATATATCAGTGCGAGTGTGAGGAGAGAGAACCCATTCCAGGCCTAGATAGGTCGTTGCGCCTTCTTGATACTCGCTGTTCTTCGTGGTCTCGGGCAAACAGCACGCGGAGAACGGATCTAAGCCACTGATTTCGATTTTGCTGCGCTGAGGTGGCAGGCGCTTGCCAGCCAATAGTCGCAGGAGGGTTGTCTTTCCGGATCCATTAGCACCAATAAGGAGAGTTCGGCTTCGCGGAGGCAGCGAAAGGTTGATGTTGGATAGGCCAGTGGTGGCACTGGTTGTGGGAGATGAGGTAGAGGGGAATGTGTAGGAGAGGTTTTCGACGAAAATTTCGGGTGCTTCGGTTGAGGATTGCGGTTCTTGAGATGCCGTCATAATGATAATCGGATAGGAAAATGTAGCTTGTAAAGTGCGGTAGTTGTTCCGGTCACCTGTTATTATTTCCACGATGTTTGTAAACCAACCTAGCTTTGGCAACACGAAGTCAGTGAAGAGTCATGACATCAGGATAACTCATTAAGCGCTACACCCCAACCGTACTTATACTGTGTACATACTGTGTCATCCTTTACTTTACGTTGCAGTTAGTGGGCCATGATACATGTGTTGAGTTTAGGAATTCAATTCGACAGAGCAACTCTTCTCATGAATGTTACATTACATTCCTAATCGTCAACGATATTCTAATCCATCAAGTCTTCTTTATTAGCGTCGTCATGGTATTCCGCATCAATTGGTCCACCCCTGGCAGAGCCCGGTCGCCAAGGTATTCCAACATGGCCTCCCTATAATAATCGTATGTCACATTCAGCCCGCCATCCTTTGCTAGTCTCTTCAGACCACTCCGCGTAACTGGGCCCATGTGGCGCGTGATAAGCTTGCCGGCGATATTGGCCGCCTTACGCTGCTCGAGATATACTACACACTGTGCAGATAGTGACGATATTGTCGGCGACACGGACAGGTTGAAGAGAGACCCTAGCGTGATATCGGACATGGCTAGGCGTTTAACATAACCGCCGAGCTGGTTAGAAACGTCCTTGGTTAAAAGACAGCCCATTGCATTCACATCCGCCGTATTGAATGCTCGTGATCGCCAGAGGCAATTACAAATGTCCATCAAGAACCCGTTAAACCTGTTAATGTATTCCTCAGAGTAATCTCCTGAATACCGATGGTTGGAGCGGACCTGCTGGAATCCATCCTTGTAGGCGGCCAGGATTCCGTATAGGCGGGAGATACTGCTGGGAAGGAGGCTGAAGTTGAGTGTGAAAACGAGCGATGGAGGTGGAATCACAATAATGTTGCTGATTTCAAGCCTGGAATTTGAAGCGATCCACGAGGCAGTCTCATAGAAATCCAGTACTGTGTTTTGATCCGCTGCGGCATTTGAAGTTTGAAGAATGGAAAGTGTCAAGCCGTTGACATGAGCCATCAGTTCGGACGTGGCCACTGGATCACCGCCGACGATGTTGCGAAGCGATGATAAAAGTACAGCCCAATGCTGAAGTAGCGCCGTATAAAATCTTAACAAAACTAGCTGCATCTCGATGGTCCCATCTAGTAACGGTTTTTCAATTGCTTGGAACACTTGTTCATAGAGGTCTACCCAAATTTTAGTGAAATTTCATGCTAAGATCCAGCCATCATCTTACCAGAGAACCTCGAATCAGGAAGACCGCAATGTGTCAGTGTTTTCAAAATGTTTTCTTGATGGTCTTTTCCATTCCATTGCTTCAGGTACTCGGTGTAGAAATCTAGGATGACGGGGGGCATAGTCTGCGGTTTCTAGTTAGAGTTAATATTTCCTCAATTTATTTGATGAACGCAAAAACCTTTGTAGTAGAAACATAATCTAACATCACCTCGATGATGGTTTTCAAGTTGCTGGTGTCCTCACCACTCAACATATCCCGGGCAAATGAAGTCACCCAGTTGCTAATTCGTTGGTGAGACTCTCCATCGCCTTTGAGAAGTAGAAGTTTCTGAAGGAGCGAATCGGCGAGTACAGCTACCAGTTGGTTTGGCAATTCAATCTTCTCGAGCCCCATTACTAGGCTGTCCACGTTGTCGATTTCCTCAAGAGTTACGGAATTCTGTTCAGTTAGACATTGCAAAGACGCATATTCTCAACAAAATATGCTGCACTTACCTCATTTGCATGAGACGTGTGGACCTCAGGGATTACGAGGTCGCCGACCTGCTCGACGCTCCGTCCGATCCGCCGAAACACGCGAAAAGCGCCCCTTTTTTGTTCTCCTGTCTCTATCGATCGAGCCTGAGCCTGTTGGATTTCATCGAGTCGTTGACGCCATTGAGGGTCCGGGTGCTGAATTTATCAGTTTACGGGTCCTTGCGTGGATCCAGAACAGGGCTCACCTTAAATGCAGAGGCTTTGCCACGGGTGGCTTCGCCCACGATGATCTCAGGATAATAATCTTTGAAGACACGAAGAAGCCCCGTTAGGGCGGGATCGTTGCCCGTTTGACGGCTCAACGAAAGCCTGCCGTGCAATGAGTGTGGAGTGGAAGTGCGACGATTGGGGATATATACTCACAGAGTCTGAATTCGATAAGGACGAACATGGCGTCTCCGAGTGATCAAAGCTAGTAAATGGCAAATCTGGGGTCTGAACACACCACATGTCAGTTAGAGCTTCAAAATCGAGTAGGCAGGGTCAGACCTAAGGGCTGCAGTGTCCAACAGGTTGAACAGCACTGGGTAGGATTTAGTCAAGGCATCAGCATTGCTGACGACATGATGAACCATGATCAACCATCGCACCAAGGCTACTTGTATGGCGAGAGACGGCTTCAAGGTGCCATGGCCAAGGCATCCAACGACCTTGACAGTAGAATCGCCATCTACCAATATCGAGGGGTATAGATTCCTGACTATAGAACCGAGACTGGCCTGGTCGAGGTGATTTGGGCTAGTGATTAAGTCAAGAAGTCCTCGCAGCGCATCGGGCAGGACTCCATTCTCATAACATGCCGTATTCAGCTTCTCAATTGTGGGTTTAATGCTTGTGCCGCGACGTTTCGCAGGCAATTGCGCACCTCAAACTTCCCATGTCAATATTGTGGCCAAAATAAGGGGGATGCGGCAGGCACAAGTGAAGATGAGAGGACATCGACTCACTCTCGATTACGTCTGACAATAGACCTTGGAAGTTCGTAGCTTCGAGGGGGTCATCAACACTGTCTTCTGTGCTGATATCTGAAGACATAATTCCTGCTTTCAACTATTTGATGCTTCGGAATTTTTTGTATCTTTTCCTACTTGCTTGCGATTTAGGGCGGGTTAACGCGTCGAACGAACGCGCCAAAATGCCTACGGTCCCCACGCTGAACTGTATAACCAACTGCGTCCGAACTAACCTTAGGTGGGGTAGGGGGGTATTTGCGTCGTTTCTGTAGCAACCAGCAATTGCCCGTGCCGATGACCCGGGGGATTAGGGGATTGTTGGCATTAGCCAGGCTGATTAGATACCATACTGTAGAGCAGCTTGGTACCAACTGCCCTGGGTCAAGACTTGTGTCTGGTGTCTTTGCTGCCTCTTTTTCTCCCTGACCTGCTTTTGCTCTGTCCGCTGAACAGGATAAAAAAATCAGTGCTAGAAAGATCACGGCCAACACCAAAATCCAGTGATCTTTCTAGCATTGATTTTTTTTCCGCCTGCACAGTACCTCTGTTCTCTCAAAAGACTGGAGGCAAGCATCACCACACCCTCATCCGTGTTTGCCTACAACCTCTTGAGCATACAAAGGTACTTCGTTCGTACTGTAAACTTTTCCTGCCCGCTGGCATGCTATGCGGTTGACGATATTCGGAACTCCTCCCTCAAAACACGATTTACATGAGTAAAATTTGGATGCATCGATAGCCCAGAGAGCTATCTAGAATCCTGTCTATGTGGGTCTTTTGGTTTTGTGCAGGATTGCAAGTTGTCCAAGTGCAAAGTCAAGAAAAGTGGTCAAAAGTGGTTGGACTGCCCGAAGATGCTAGGACCGTGCTGCCTCCTCACATTTTGGTTTCATGTGCCAGGGACAGGTCACACACTGATTGGACAGTCACACTCTTCCACTGCCTGCTACCAGGAAGTGGGGCGTGACGACTGGAAACCTTTATCTCGCTTCGCACGGGCCAGAAAACCGAGCTCCTTTATTATATAGAATGCATGCCAATACCGATGGACCGGTACGGGAAAGGCGGTACCGGTACGCTCTGTAGTATCGCTTAGACAAAACCTTTCTGTGCCTTAATTTGATATTGAGATCAGAGACTGCCGGGAGAGAGGTCACTTTCAAGCTGGAATCGAATTATGCGTGATCTATCTGGGCGTTTTGAGAGATGGTCGGGTAAAGTGCGTGTACACTCACGCACTGGGGGGGTATGCAGCTGCTGGGTTAGGTTTCATGCACGAACCACGGGGTAGATATGCACTTACGGGGACAATCATTTTGCTAAGCTTTGGATACCTAATACGACGTAGCCATGATGCCCAAAACCTGAGACAATCAGAACTCGTCACCATGCTATAAAAGCCGAGATTCAGGGTCAGGATGCGTGGGCTCAAGAATCTGTGCTGAACGTTAAACCGTATCGACGAGTATCGGTGGGGTGCGTGGAGGAGCTGAGGGTGGAGGGTGTTCTATAGTGGGCGGGTAGCCCTCTGTCTTTGTTGAGAAGACGCAATGCAGAGCTACTACTGTGTAAGTGTGTAGCACTCACGGTTATTACTGGTGTAGCGAGATGGGAAGCCATGTGCAATTGCAGTAGAATACCGATTTCTGTTGAGAGGATGGACGAGCTGGTTAAAATAGCTGGGCGAAGTCTTTTCCAATTTTTCTTGCGTGGCTCATAATAATATATTCTAAATCCGTCTTTTGCGGCTGTGTATTTTTATTTCAAAACCTCGTCTTTGGCAGATATCGTTTACCATGCTCTTGATGGGGCAGTCATTATATGCTTCGGCAACCATTTCTAGGAGAGATCTTGAAATTTACCAATTACAGTGAAAATATTTCAGCGGCAGCGAGAGCGTAAGTATCAGCTGAAAAAGTTACGGGGCCTCGCTTTGAACACGTCAACAGTGGAAAAGCAACTCTTTCATCCATGTCTCAGGAATGGTAACATGAAAACCAGCATCAAGTGTTGTTGGTACCAACTGTGTTCAAGCAGAAGTGCAACATACCCCATATTGCAACGTCTTGCTGAACAAACTCCTAGGAAAACCACCCTCTCAATTGACAGCAAACTGGACTACTGAAACTTTCTATTGGTATATACTATATCGACTTTGACTGATTAGACCTTCCATAACTTGCTGTATTTGATTTACCTTGCATTGCCTTTTTGGTGGATGTGGAGCACCCTCTTTCTCAGATTTGTGACTTTGCGCATCCATTGCGGGCCCCACCTAAGCAGCAAAGATACCACAATTTCTGAGACTCGGGCCTGAAAACCTTCCTCCTCATCGAAAGTCTTATAACTACGGACAGTGGAGCCCAATTGAGATGAACTCTTCCCATTCTACTTAGAATTAGCCAGAGACTTAGCCCAGCTGATTTGTATTTATACTAGGGCAGTGTGCATGGAGAAATCAAAGGCAGGAGTCAACCTCTTCAAGGGAAATCGTCGGGTTTAGCAGCAAGTTACAGATATTTAAAACCTGCATCACAACTTAATATCTGAACAAAACCTACTGAAACTTAGTTCGATGGATAGAAAACTGAGCAGAGGTTACAGCAAAAAAAATTTCCTCTCCTACTATGATATGTGTTGCCATGCTGTAAGCAGAAAGCCTAGGAAATGATTTGCATAGGTAATCTGCTGATCGTTGCATTACGGGGTGTGTCGCACTTCGGCTCAGAGATGGTTAGATGACCTTGCTACTGGTTTTCGTTCGATACTAATCAGCTATAGTTAGAGTTTGAACTGAAGCACTGGATATGGTATCCCTTTAGCGAAAGTATGACTTCACCCCCCCCCCCCCAGGTAATCTGCTGATCGTTGCATTACGGGGTGTGTCGCACTTCGGCTC
>JAOYMO020423505.1:0-24233 GCA_025802455.2 Iodosphaeria phyllophila | reverse complement strand
TGGTTGAGACAGCGTCGTTGTGACGCAGTCACGGGCATGGTCGGTACCACGATAGCTGCGAGTCGATAGTTTCGACGCAAGACAATTGGATTCTTCAGACCTTTCTAGATCCGAAATGGACGCCTGATCGGACCTAGATGGAAAACGTGCTCGTGTCTAGCAAAAGAATTCGGTTGTTGAAGCACAGGTAGAAAAAGGTACACCTCGATGCATGATGCAGCATAAGGCCATTTGATCCTAGCAGTAGATCAAGTCATTCATCGGAATAGCGCCGCAGCTGTATTGATCGAAAATTTCTCCAATGCTCGCTCTTAGCCCAATCACAAATTGCATTGAAACGAACGGATGCGACATGCTAGCTAAGTGAGTCTTACCATGCCTAATGTCGATATGGCCAGAATTTGCGGGGCCATCATGGTATATGACATTGCGATTACCGATAACAAGGAAGTGGTGGAGCGAGTCAGGGAATGTACTGCACATGATCGATTCCTGTACTGCTAACACATTCAATGTGGAGAAGAACGCTGAAGATACCTACCTGCACTTTTGTACTCCTAGCATGCTGCATTTATTTCATTGCTTGGTGTTTGTGGTGGGTATCAGTAGCATCGTCGAGGCAAGCGATCGGTCGACTAGAAATGAAGGCGACTAGGTTGCGTTGAGACAGTAATGGACAACCAAAAGCCCTGGTGAAATCAAGTGGCAAACCCCCACATTTGTCTACTTGAGTTCAACCCAGGAGGTGGCAATTGACCAGATGGGCCATCGTTCGCTTCCACCCCGCATCGAGCCACTGATCTCCGAGCCTTCCAGAAACATCGACTTTTCATGACAGTAGCAGCAGAATTCAGGCTGATGACCGTGTCCAAACTTCCCGGGTCATGTCGGCATATGACAAGCGAGAGATGTGATGCCACCAACCTCATTAAATTTGCGAACTAAAGCAAGCCTTAGCACGCTAGGAGGTATGCACGAGAGCATTCCAACATCACGAGTATCACAGGTGCTTAGCGTATTGTACCATTACTTGTGCGATTAAATTTGCTCTGCCTGTTGCTTGATTTTGTTCAAGATGTTGCTGATTGATCCTCCTCACCGGCCGGAATTTGAGTCGAAATGATGAAATTTTCCATCATAGCCTGCCCATTTGTTGCTCCTCCATTCTTCGTCCTGGCGCCGGTACTCGAACCAGTGCGTGGGGCAAATGCAGTGGGTCCGGCCATCTTCGGCAAGTCGCGACGCTTGATAACAAGACAGAGAACCCGCCCATAGATGGAAAAGCCCTCGTAAGATATGTCCATGACGAGTTTCTTCTTGTCCTTACCGACCTCCGCACCTGCAGAGAAATCTTTGCGTCGTTTAGCTGGGGGTGTATGCTCTGTCGGGCTTGATCTAGCGGGGTCATGTGGGACGAACAAGCCGTCCTCATCTGCATCTTCCTTTTCGGGAACGGTGAGCTCGAGATCGCCATCTCCATTGTCACCTTTTGGTTCTGCAGAAGCGCTTGTGTTCCTGCGTGCTCGCTTAGGTCGTCGCGTAGCAATTCTTGTGCCGCCAGGGGTTAATGGCTCCGCTTCCATTTGCTCTGGGGCTGTGGGGATATTTGCTAAAGTGGCTGCAGCATCCTCATCCTCGCTGTCCTCCACATTAAGCGTAATTGCAGCGGCACTTCTGTCGAGATCAACATCAAAAGGAGCCTCGTTTGATGCACCGACCAAGCGGCCCGAATTCGATATAAGCTTCGTCTGGCTTGTATCGTGAAAGTGTTTGTGTTTAGTCAGTATTGAGTGGCGCGTGTTCGTCTCAGTTAAAAATATGGATACCTCGAATTCATCTTGGATAAGAAGCCAGCGATGGTCATTAGTTCAACTGTGTAGTGTAACTAGGAATAGGGGTCCCAGGAGCACGAGGGAGAATTGCGAGGAGACTGTTGACTGAACAGGAGGGAGCGCTGGATATGTGGAACATTGCTCCAATACTTATGTTGGGTGTTCTCCTCACCTTCCACAACAACGTCCTTAATGCGCCTCTTCTTGGTGCTTCGCTTGCGCGCCCGTTCCTTCTCCTCGCGTAGCTTCGGTAAAACAAGCGGGCGCACGCTCTCCAAGACCTTGGGTAGTATTGGCTTCCGTGGATTGAGTAGCCATGTGTGCGCTAGTGCCGGATTGTCCAGATAGATTCGCACTTCTAGGACGGAGTATTGCGTGATGCGCAAATATCGACGTATGGGTGCCATTGTCATGTGTAAACAGGATGAAACGTCGGGGTTGTCTGTGTTTGATGTACAGATACGATGTGCGACGGTATCGAGAGAGAGAGACGATGTCGTCCACAAATCGGACTCAAATCGTGCAGAGGTTGTTCAGAGGCTTCCATCAATATTTTCTCTCCATTGGCTATTGACTTCGTTTGAGCTTGAGTTTCTCAGGTGCCAGAGATTAGTTTATTTGGAAAGATCGCATGAAGGGATTAGGAAGGGGTTTCAAGGTAAACAAACTTACTGTCGTGACCGTAATGGCGTTGCCTGACGTCAGACTACCCTTGATAGTTGATTGGTTGAGTGGTATAGTATTTTTGGGTTGAACCCAGCCTCGCATGGCGTTGAGCCTCTCCGACTGTGGCTGAAGCTCTGCAATCTGATAGCTCCTGGCAAGCACGTGAAAAAAAATCCTGGTGCCGGTACCACACTAATCTGGTTCAACAGCCATGAACGTCATGCACGCTTCATCATCATGTCAAAAAAATGGTCGGCGACATTAAGGTTGCCAAAAACTACTTTCCCGTACGAGCCCTGTCTATACTGAGCATCAAGATTGAGTCGTAGTTCGCTGAACATCCTTCTGTAGACCAAGACCACAAGCCCATCTCCGTGAACATTACATCCAGAAGTCTGCCGACGAGCTCTATGCTTGGCAAAAGACCAATCGGCCGGCCAATGATACCTTTGTGCTTCATGATGGTCCGCCATACGCCAATGGCAGCCTCCATACCGGTCATGCTCTCAATAAGATTCTCAAAGATATGGTGCTGCGCCTGCAGATCCAGCAGGGCCGACGTGTCGAATATCTCCCTGGCTGGGATTGCCACGGGCTACCCATAGAAATCAAAGCCCTCGAAAACAATGGTGAAAAGAACCTCTCACCCATCGAAATCCGCAAGGCGGCCAGGAATCTGGCTTCCAACACTGTGCTGAAACAGATGAAGAGCTTCCGTTCTTTCGGGGTCATGGGTGATTGGGATCACAGATGGACGACCATGGACCCAGAGTATGAGATTAGACAGCTACGACTCTTCCAGAAGCTAGTGAAGAAGGGTCTCGTATATAGGCAATACAAGCCTGTCTACTGGTCTCCATCTTCCAAGTCTGCGCTGGCTGAGGCTGAGCTAGAGTACAAGGACGATCATGTTTCGACCTCCGCTTGGGTCGGTTTTCGGATAACGCCAGAGACCTGGCAGGCGGGCTCGGAATTTGGAGGATTCGCCCAAGAAATCAAGGAACACGTTAAAGGAGATCTATTCGCTGTCATATGGACGACGACACCCTGGACTCTTCCGGCAAATCAGGCAATAGCGATACACGACGATCTGGAATACAAATTGGTTCTCCGCGGTAATGATGGTTACATTGTAGCACAGGAAAGAACAGAGGAATTCTTGGCTGCTCTTCCGGATTCCCACCCAGCCTTTGCACCTCTGGATCACATTCTTCCAGGACGTTTTCTCAAAGAATTGACCTATGTGAATGAATTAAGAGGAAAATCCGCCCTCCCGCAACCCATCATACACGCCAATTTCGTGTCACCTGACTCAGGATCTGGGCTAGTTCACCTTGCTCCTGGTCACGGATTTGACGACTACCAGGTTTGCAACCCACTTGGACTTCCTGTTACGGCGCCTATCGACAACGAGGGGAAATTTACTTCTTCGGCGTTTCCAGATGATCCACATAGACTGCTTACGGTACCTTCGGTTACCGAGGGTGGGAGTGAGGCCATCTTAAGCCTTTTAGGGACACGAGTACTTCGGGTTCAAAAATATCGGCACAAGTATCCCTACGACTGGCGGACGAAACGGCCTGTTGTCATCAGAGCTACGGAGCAGTGGTTCGCCGATGTAGCATCGGTTAAAGACGAAGCTCTTCGCACTCTCGAGCAAGTACAGTTCATCCCACAGACAGGGAAAAAGCGGCTGGAAAGCTTCATCAGGGGTCGATCTGAATGGTGTATTTCACGCCAACGTGCGTGGGGTGTACCGATACCAGCGCTCTACGACAAGAATGGCGCAGCAATGATGACTGAGGACGTTGTGGATCACATCATTTCGGTTATACGAGAGCGAGGAACAAGCGCTTGGTGGTCAGATCCGTTGGACGACCCAGCTTGGATACCCTCGTATCTGAGTGGTGATTACAAACGAGGTACCGATACTATGGATGTTTGGTTTGACAGCGGCAGCAGTTGGACCATGATGCCTGAGCCGGCTGATGTTTACCTAGAAGGGTCTGATCAGCATCGAGGCTGGTTTCAGTCCAGTTTGTTGACGCGTGTAGCAGCTGGCGCCGATGAGGGTTCTGCATTCTTTCGAGGGCCTCCGTTCAGACAACTCATCACACATGGCTTTGCTCTGGACCAGGACGGCAAGAAAATGTCTAAGTCATTGGGAAACATCATAGAACCTATCCAAGTCATGGACGGCTCCTTGCTACCGCCGTTGACGCGCAAGGGTAAGGCGGCTAAGCAGAGTGCCCCTGCCTATGATGCTCTTGGTTCGGACGCTTTGCGTTTGTGGGTCGCGAGCAGCGATTTCACGGGTGATGTAGTTGTTGGTGTACCAAGCCTCCAGGCCATTCACGTGGCACTTCTGAAGTACCGGAATATAATCAAGATGCTTCTCGGCTCTGTACACGAAACCGCCCGGCAATCGGTCTTGTCGACCGTGGATCGAATTGCGATTATTCAGCTACAGGATACCATGGCTGAAGTCCACAATACCTTCAGTAAAAACGAATTCTACAAGGGTTTCGCCGTACTCAATCGGTGGGTTACGACCGAGTTATCTGCGTTCTATCTTGAGGCTACCAAGGATAGGCTGTACTGCGGAGATGGCGGGGGAGTGATTGAGCCGCTTCTACTCGGGTTCCTGCGCATGCTCGCGCCGATGACCCCATCACTAGTCGCCGAAGCCTGGGACCACCGGTCTGATTGGATGAAAGGCGATTCGTAAGTCCTGTTTTGTTTCTAAAACGTTGCCACCAGCGTTGTTTCAGGGAGAAACTGTATATTATTTGCTGCTCCGAAAAACCCGAGCGCCTTGGCACGTCGTCGCTATCACTCATCACATATTCCAGAAGCTTTCGCTAACCAAAAGGTCGGGTTCAGTTCACTAGCTCACCCGCTCCATCAGCTCTTTGCAGATCCAATCATCGACGAGTCACGTCTTGCGGGAGCCATATCCTTGGAACAGCTACGCAAGGATATGCCCGTCCTATTCGCTGTCCACGCTGCTGTTAAGGCGGGCCTGGAACGCGCGCGCGCAGATAAGGTTCTTGGTTCGTCGCTGCAAAGTTTGGTGACGCTATCGTTCCCGGAGTCCGAACCTACGCCTTGCTCGAAATTAGACAGCGACCCGACGACAGGGAGAGTCGCTGTTAATAGCGGGTCACAATATGTCAAGGAGGTGCTATCACGATACGACAAGGAGCTCGATGCCATATTTGTAGTGTCCAAAGTGGAGATTCTCGATACGAATTCTAAGGTTTGCACTGACGCGGAGTGGCAGTATTTGGAGGAGGTGTCATTTGCGGAAACGAGAGTTGGTGTGAATATTCTACCGCCAAGGAAGAGCAAGTGTGCCAGGTGTTGGAGGTATATTGCAGAGGTGGAGGATGGATTATGTGGACGGTGTGAGGCTGTCGTTAAGGAGTAACGTTACTTCTGTACACTATGATAGGTCTTGAGACTCTTCGAGGTGGTTGTAAGATATGTGTGAAAAATAAAAAAAATGGTGACATGTCTGGAACTTTGAACGTATACATGCTGGTGACGTCTCTACGCACGAAATAGGGGTTCCCCTATCTTAAACGTCGTGGAGTTTTCAGTTAAAATATCGAAAAGCGGGCCGAAAATCTGCCTACTCGCTCCCCCATGTATTTCTTTGCAACATCGTCAAGTCATCACATCACGTCACTATACGAGATCGAATATCAAGAAAGCCGAATATTCCGTGGCAACCAAAATCAAATTATTGGATCTGTGCACGAGTTCTGTAGTAATAATAACAATAATAATGAACTCATCGCCAGTTCGAAATCACAGATACCATCCATTTCCTCAGCTCTTCCAATAATCTACTCATCATGTTTGACTTTGATGTTTTTTCCGTTTTTGTTTTTTTCGCGAAAGGGGGGGGGGGGGAGGATTTCGAATTTTGCTCTTTCCGGGCTGGTGTAGAAAGTCCAACAAGAAGGCAAAATGCAGGTATTGCATCACTGCGCATATGTGCAATGCTTCGCGCTGTACCAGGTTTGTGCTGTCTTACGCTTGTGTTGTGCTGTGTTTTGCGTAATGCGCAGTCTAGTGTGATTTCTTTCGCATTTGTGATGATGTCCATCCGTGGTATCTTTTATTTTGGGGGCAATGCTCCAGCTCATGAAGGTTGTTGCCTCTACTGATGTAGCGCTAGGGAACCTGCATGTTATTTAGCTAGATGTACAGGATAACAGTGATGACATTGGGACCGGAGGAGGATGCAGTAGCGTTAGGACGGTGGATGGGAAAGAGGACTTGCCTGTGTTCTTTTAATGGTTTGTGTTTTGAATTTTTTTCTTTTCATTAGTGTGCGCTGCTTAACTGATGTGAAATCATTGAATGATGCGCGTCTGACCGCTGAAGAGTATTTGAGACACTTCATACGGCATTGCTGAGCATTGCTGGGGTTTGGTTGTCGGGTCTCGTCCCTGTGCTGTGCTTGAAAGACTAAGCTGTAGGAAGGTATGGCGCAAAGAGACCGAAGATTCTGTAGATCGTTGATCAGTGATAATTGCGTGGCGTCACATGTGCAATCAAGGGGCTGGGGTTAGGCTTGAGAGGAAGGAGTTGGATGAGAACTCACTTTTTGCCTGTTTCTTTTTCTATTTTCATTTTTTCATTTTTCATGTTGAATTAAAACAGAAAAGCGAGGCTTGAGAACGCCTGACTGCCGACCTGTACTCGAAAAATCACGCAAGAACAAAGGAAATTATCATGTCGCGCTGATGGGCGATCTCATCAAGGACTGTCAAATCTCGTACCCTAGGATCGTGCCCGAAGAAGAAATAGGACTTGACAGCCGCACTACCGTACCTGGTCTTGGTCATCCAGGAGTCCAGTGCATCGGGCCAGAGGTGGCTGAGCTCAATAAGGCCAGTTCCTACCATCTGGCGTTCGAAAAGTCTTCGTTCCTGCGTGATTTCCTGAGAAGTCCCCAGATGTGACGACGGTTCTTGAATTCGGAGTGGAGCTCCGGTCGCGCAATGTCGCCCAAGATACCTCGACCCGGCTCGAACACATACGGCTGTGCAAGCTCGCGGACGAGACGCTCCCAGTCCCAAACAACTTTCTCATCAAGAGGATCCGTATCAGAGCCTTCCGCAGCCTCATCGTCCTCGGATCCCAAAATATCGCCATCTTCAGCGACAGTTCCGTTGTCAGGCAACGGTGAGCTTGGAGCCGGGTCGGACTCGTCGGAGATCCCTTCTGCGTCTGTGAGATATTTTGTTTAAGCCATGGAGTCATAATTCATCAGCATGTGAGAGGATCGAAACATAGGGAAGCACTTATGACTGGTGATCATACCTCGGACCGGTGCAAGGAACGGCTGCTCATCCAGATAATCACGTAGAGACATCCCTGGATCTCTTTCCAAGGCCTCCATCATAGCGGTATAACCTGGGTCTACTGGCATCCTTTCCCATGCCGTATATCGCCCATGAGACCCACTGGGCTGACCGGCACGCGCTACGCTCTCAGGCGTGAAGTCGAAATAGATTGAAGGGGCGTGGTGTTTGGGCTTGACCACGATGTGACCGTTGAACTCGTGGAAGTGGAGGTCATACAACCAAGGAATCAATTTGCCAGAAAGCAGACCATCTCGCCACAAATCAGAGGGAAAAGTGCGGGTGCACTCAAGGCTAGCGCTTTCAAGTCCAACGCGGAGGTGAGATTCGATACGCTCCTTTAACAAGCTTGTACAGCTCATAATCTTCGCATGAAGCCAATCGGTTTCAGGGACTGAGGCATATGCAGTTGAAGTGAGCAAATGGAACTGGGTACCACTGACTCGAAACTAAAATCAGAAGATAAGGGATAAAGTAGGAAACGGACAACTTACGGAAGACAGAATTCCTAGGAACCTGTTGAATCTTGCTCAAGATCTCTATGTCGATTTGACCACTAAAGGCAGGGCTGGTCAATAGATGATGGAGGGGCATACCGGTTGCTGTCAATACTACAAGTTCTTCCAGTGACTTGGGTGGATCAAAATCAAAATTAGTGGGATGCCGGATGGGCCTGGAAACCAATGCATGCCAGGTGACTGGATCAAGACGGCGAGCCCACACCTCAAAGAAATCCTCCATTGTGCAGGGCTCACCGCCGGATTCGAACGATGGCCTTGTAGTTCCATAACTATTGGCCTTCCAATTGATGAGCACCTTGACCAACTCGAGGCATCCAGCATGAACGGGGATTTTCAAGGATATGCCGCCATCCGGAACGGGGCTGAAAAGGCTTTCGACTTCTTCAGCTGCTTCGATTTCGCTGACATGAGGAGCAAACTTGAGAAAAGCCGTTTGACCGTTGAAATCAATATCCTTACAATCGATGACATCCACGGGATAGCGCTCGTAGTCGCTGTTTGACGGTCCATGAACCAGACACATTTTCATGCGGAAGTCCAGGTCAAGGAGAGTCACTATGGGCATATCGGGCTAATTGGCTTTCCTTAGTGACGATACAATGCATAATCTGATCAAACACATAGAATACATAGAATTTTCAGCAACGGGAATAGGTGAGGACCGTGGAGACCTACTGCATCGTAGAACGGGATGCCGCAACAAGCACAGCCCACGTATTGCATGTTATAGAGCCGATTCCAGTCCTGAATAGGATAGAGGCCCTGGAAAGATTGGTCTTCATTATCGTCCGACATTCTCACATACTCTGATCAACTTTTGGGAATGTTAGCGCTAACTACCTAGCCTAACACTATCATATCGCACTAACATGGATAGGAAACAGGATCGGGATTTCGGAAACAGGAGACTTGGCTTAGTTTTAAGCGTAGTCCTGTTTTTGAGGATATAGAAAACCAAGGGCTTAGGAAGCATTGCCTGACGTCGCCGAGTATACTTGGAAGCACACGCTAAGCAGGAACAGCACCAAAATATGGCTTATGAACTACCGCTGACATGAATCGGTGTTTGCAATGGAAACCAACGCAACCTGAGGTAGATGTGCTTGAGGGGTTCAGTGCACTGGCTATGGCGTGTGATAATGGTAATGGTAAGAATGAAGCTGCAAGAGAGGAGTGTGTGGAAAGGATCAATGTATAGGAGAAATGCAAGAGCGCGGTGGAAGATGTGGCTCCCTCTGAAAATGACAAGAAAATGTTATAGCTACGTTACATGAGTTGTTGAATACTATCAATGACAAAATTTTTGATGGTAAAGCCTATGGAGACGGCGGCTAGGGAGTCGGTTCGAGGTGGCGACTGTGGGACAGGCAGAAAGTTGGCGACGACTTTTCTGATGTTGACACACTGTCAGCAGATGTTGAAACGAAAATGTCAGGAAGGTAGAGGTAAATATTGCCCACCACTTGAGATTGTGGAAGCTCGGAGTAGTAGGAACGATTTGCACGGGCATATTGGTTCTGCCCCTCGTGGAAACAGGCGGAAAAGGGACTCTCCGGATGACAGCGGGAAAGGAATCATTACATACCAGATATACGACCTTTTTGTTAACTGTATTTCGATATTGCTGTGCGTGGTATCGGAATGCAATCTTCAAAATGATGTTGTGATAATGGCCAGAAGAAGATCAACTGGCTGATATGTGGGTTGAAGAAGATCGGCATCAGAAAACGTCGAGGCATACTGGCAGAATATTTTTGGAGCCTTTCTTCCAGTTAGGGCAAGTGCCCAGATACGAAACTAGTCATCTACATGAACAAGGTGGCTATAACTTGCAGAACCAAGTCCTCCTCTAACGACGAGATAGAAACGTGGTGAGTGCGGGCGAGCATCACAATGTGTGCCTGCTTTGTTTTATCGACGAGAGGGCTCGCCTGTGACGCTCACAGGGCCCATTGGCCACTTTGAAAGATTGGATCATGCTAAAGACGACAAAGAAATTATCCGGGTGAAGTTTTGTCCTCGGACTTACAGATATGTGAGGGTAGCTTTGCCCTTGCTATAAAGATAATGAGAGGAGGCTTAGTTCTTCTCTCAACCGTGTATTGCTATTTTCCACAGTAGGATTAATGAAGATAAGTAAATCATACGAGAGATCATGAGCGAAGCCGGCAATTAGTTGCTTTAAACGATGGGAGAGCTTTTCCAGCGAAAGGGATACAGCGCGAGTCTGTTTTGCTTTGGTTGGTGATCAGGCGATGACTGATCGACATTATGGGTCATCTTATTTGGAGGGACTGCGCAACCTAAACTGACCAGATTTTGGCTCTTGGGAAGGATATTGACTTTGACCTTGAGCTGTGAGACCGATGGCTTATCTTATTATTTAGGTATGTGAGAGACGTTGTCATGATATAGAATGAGAATTACGCATGCCTCCTACCGACGTCGTATGGAAATGATGGGCCTCCTCTGAAACCATCAGCCTTGTCGCACACGTCAAACCACCGCTTGTTTAAAACCAACGAATCTCAGGCAACCCCTTCCTCGAACGCCCTTATGCTCTCAAGAGACAGCATAAGCCGATGCATAGCTCACGCTAGAGTCCCTCACATTCTCCACCAGACTGCTCCGTTGGTACTGTACAAACTTGAAGCGATATCTATCACCACCCTGCTTCGATGGATCCTGCGCTGCTAAAACCTCCAAGGCGGCCATGGTAACACCAATGGGGTGACGGCCGCAGACCGTGTTCTTTGTGAGCGCTAGATTCCTCACGAACTCATCGTGCTTGCCGCTCTCGACAGCATCCATAGCTTGCTGGTCTAGAATTCTGATACTCTCGTGGACAGGCATACCGGAAGGTTTGGGTGTATTTCGTGTAAGCGACTGCAATTGCCGTGAGTCGCCTTCAGGCGCGTAGGCCGTATAGCTGAACCGCGAACCCCAGTGACAAAAGTCCGAGCTTACGATAAAAGCGTTGTCCGGATCTTGGAAATATGGTGCTAGAAGCTCACCAAATCTCTTCTCCTCGGCACCATTGTTATCCCCGATTAAGATGGGAACGATAGTTGGGAATTCAGTAGCTGTTCCCGTGGATGATGAAGCAGTAAGGGTCTGCGTAAGCCGTTTCCATAAGTATGGTAGGTGCATCTCAAGAGAGTGCTCCTCTTCATCATTGTCTCTTGGAATATCTCTGAACTCCCCAGTGCCTCGCAAATCCTGTACGATTTGCACATCAACGGTCAGGTCGCCGAAGGGTGTTTGGTACGATGCATATGTAGTGAGTGCGCCGCCACGCAGGTAGTATGTGTGCGAGGGCCCTAAGAGGAACACGCGCTTGGCTTTGCTCAGATCTAAGCATTTATATGCCCAAGCAGCACAGGGACCCGAATAAGAGTACCCAGCATGACTGGAAAGTCAAGAACATAGATTAGTAGTTTTCCCATCCAACTAACAGAAACATATGCGCGATAGACGAAGGGCACAACCTACGGCGCGATGATAACCTTCGCGCCGGTGATGGGTAGACCGCTGCCTTCAATAGATTCGGGTACGCCCTCTAGAAACTCGTCGAGTTGGCTGGATAGTACGTCCGGATCGCCATCGTACCAGCTGTGAGCATGGCTAGCCTCGCGAGTCCCCTTCATGCTTATATCCTAGGATTCACACTTCTGAATGACTAAGGCTTGAAGCTTCCGCTTTGAGTATTCATCCACGAAAGTGTTAGTTTGGGCGTTCTGATTACTTAAATTGGATGTATCTCACGAATATGGCACCTTCGAGCTAGAAATTAAGTTAAATGGTATTCGCTCCATGCACATCCTGTATTGCGCGATGGTGTTGTGAAATTGCGGGGACGATTCGCTCTCAATAGTGGGGGGGCTTGAGTATGACGCACAGACCACTCCTCTTGCAGCTCAGACCCCTAAACTTCAAAACACCAAAGGCAAACTCATTAGTTAGTCTTATCAAGACCCCGCTTTCCGCGCATGGATAGGTAACACTTGGTGGCCCAATAATATCCAAACCCACCTGCTGAAAAGACAAGGCTGGGTGGATTCGGAACGTTGCGACACTCTTGATTTATACTCCGCAAATACATGGGATAACACGTTTTGGTGTTACGCAACCTGACAGGACACACTCGGAGCTCGTTGGTGTGGTACTCATACCGAGCGTACAGGAATAACAGTGTCTCTATCTCAATGAGAAGTTTCATGATCCTCCTCTCGTGCTTTTGTTTCGTCCGGAGCTTTTGCCTTCGAGCGAGGAGATTGATATTTCTTTCGAGTCTGGGTGAAGGGTTTATGGCTCTAAGCCTGGACGTCTTTGTGTTATCTTGCTGGGACTTTTTTTTGATTCATCCCCGTTGTAAGTTCAGTCTATAGAAAGTCTTCGAATTCGATCAATTTGATCAAATCGGGTCCATGGATCGGATCAACCTGAATGCAGGAGGGAAGTATCTGTGAAGGGAGCTTGATGTTCAGGGAGATTCTAATTAGGGGCGTGAAGTTGGGGATGGGGGAGATGCTATGCGCTTTAGCATAAAAAAATCTCGAAGGCGTAACATTAGCACATAAATCGGGTGGTGTGTAATCATTATCTAGAGCATCAGCCCAGCTCCTGCACATTTTCAGAGATTGCTGCCTCTTGCCACTCCATATCTACTACCACTAGCAGGGTTAAAACACATGACGAATTCCTCTTGCCCACGCAGTTATGGCACAAACGCTAGCACTGAATTAGTCAACTAGAATCAAGACAGGAAGCTTAGCATTCAGAAGTACTTGGAGGTTGTGGCTTGGCTTTTGGTTTGCACGATTGACGCGACCGATGGTCTGGTAGGGGCTGATGATTCGGCTTCGCCGACGAGAGATAAGTACTGGATTACGTAGATTTCTTAGATAGAGCCACTCAGTACCGAAGCATTTACATCTTTTGAAGCCGAACTTCATGATAGTCGGGACCGTATATCAAGGTTACGTCGCCTGCACCCTGAACCTACTTAGAACGAAGATGCCACCGAATCACATTGTCGTTTTGCCAACAGTTTCACTGAAATTCATAAGTTGACCATATGTTTGTGATATCCTGTTTCCTGGTTGGTGCCGACATGTGCTTTCGCCAGAGTGATATAAATGGCCAAGATGCAAGGGGAATATCTATCCGAGTGAACTTCACAAACGGATAATATATGGACATAGTCTGAAGGCGCCGATGTAGCTAGTTACTCAACATAGTCAAACCAAGCTAAAATTTGCCGTTAGTAGCTTAGCCTGATTTGCGCGCCGGTTGTAAACCGTCGAGAACTAAGACATCCTATGGCATCATCCTGGACTTGTGAAGACAATCATAAATGTACATGTTAGGTTGCCACACTTATCCTTATTGGATTCCGCCAAATCCTACACATATGTCCTGAAATGATCATTGGTCATTTTCATCTTTCTTCACAACTTTCTAACAGGTGAACCCATCGAGATGCTGTCAATACCCCTAAAACAACATGCATTTACCTCCTTTAGATGTGATTGAAACCTGGCCAGCACCCAATTACGAAAATCCGGAGGTAAGGGGTCCGGCGGGATATATATTGACTGGGATTTTCAGCGTTCTTGTGACGCTAGTTCTTATCGCTCGGTTCTATACGCGCATTACGATAGCCAAAGCCATCGGGCCGGACGACTGGTTTATACTGGCTGCTTATGTACGTTTGTTCTTATTAAAGCATTTAGATGGGAAACGATCATGGTTGCTTACTCGCTTGCCACTACTCGACATCTAGGTTCCAGCCTTGGGCTTCGCAGTTGTCAGCATCGTCGGTGATAGCAGCTTTGGATGGAGCAAGCATGTGTGGGATATGAAAATTGACCACTTGGAGGGAAGCCTCAAGTTATCGTATGGCATTCGACTCTAGCTGGGAAGAACAGCAGCCACATAATACTGACAGCTAACAAACAGGATGGTCGATATATGTTTTTTCTCCCTCGCCGCGAATCTTACCAAGGTTTCTACGATGGTCATGTTATACCGCTTACGCAGCAAGGCAACGCCGGAGCGCTGGCGGGATAATCTTCTGATTGTCATGTGCTGTTTTCTTATGATGGACGGCATCGTTTTCATCGCAATAACTGTATTTCAGTGCAAGTAAGCGTTGTTCGCTGGAGGAATCTATGAGACTGTTGACGGTCTTATCACTGACTCCTTCATGCCAGACCAGTATCCGCGTATTGGACAGTCTCTGAAGAGCCCCAAGATTGCGGCGTTAATAACAAAGTCCATTTCCTTGCCGCGGGCACTATCAATACGGTGACAGACTGCATCGTCGTGCTCATGCCCATGTATACCGTCTCGAGGCTGAACTTACATAAGAGGCAACGACGTATCCTTATCGGGTTATTTGCAGCCGGATTTGTGGCCTGCGGCGCCGGTGCCGCTCGGACATACTACACATGGGTGAGTGTCGAAGAAAACCTCATTGTAGTTCGATTCAACACAGCGACTTATGCTAACTACCGTAAATGAAAGTTGTGGACGCGGTCATGGGACGAGACGTGGGATGACTATCCAGTGTGGATAAGCGGAAGCATAGAGCTGTATCTTGGTATCGTATGTGCATCGACCATTCATTTACGTTTTATAATTGGATGAGAAGATCACTAACTGGAGTAACAAAATGCGCAGATATGTGCTTGTGTCCCGGCTCTAAAGCCCCTCTTTTCTAAATACGTGCCAGGTTTGATTACCAGCAGCTCGAGCCACCTATCGCGAGAGTTAGATCGTTCGAATACTTCCAATCACTACCGGAGTGGGAGCAAATTCAGCATTCCTGTGCGTCATGCACATATTAGTTTCTTGGTTACGGGCGAGGAGAGGATGATGAAGACAGAGGCAGATGATTTGGAGTCAAGCAGATCGCCTACTTGGGTTTCAACGTTTTGAATTGAGAGAATATAAATTGGGGTTTAAAATGCTATGACTACGACTATAATTGGCTCCTCTACTTCGTACTATCATGACGAGTGATGCGATTTCCGTGTCGAACTTGCTCTTCTATCATACGGTAAGTTATAGATAGACCATCTAGAGATTTGCCCGGGTCCTGCCGAAATTAGAACCCCCAATTAAACGTGGACCAGGCAAGGCGCGTTTGCACTTCACGCGTCGATCAACCCCCTGCACGTCTCAATTGACTGCACCCTCCAGCCTCCTCGATTTGGAACAGGCTTTGTTGCCTGTTTAACTGCAGTTGGGGAAAACAGAAGAATAACCTTCGGCACAGTGTCCACTCCTCCCCATTCCGACGGACAAGGTAGCACATTCGATCGTTTCATTGCCTCATCATACAATTACCATTGTTGTTACTCTTTACCAATACATTGTATCCAGAGAGATTGACTGAATTATATTTCCCATTCTTCACTCCCATCCCTCGCTAAAAACGACTTGAGTATTTCGCAGAAGCTGCAAACTTGTAGTGCATCTTTGGTGTTCGAAAAAAAGTTCCTGCAACACCACTCCTGCCGGATCAGCAACGTTATCCAGTCCATCTACAAAATCTGCGCATGCAGATTTACCCGGCTAACATGGTCCTCAAACGCAAGCGATCCGAGTCCGAGTTCTCTTTCTCCTCGACGAGTTCATTCAACTCCCCACCGCGTCCCGAATTCGGCATCGGTGGCATCACGTTGGATTCTATCGCCACAGCGCCGCTCCCGTGTGCTTTGTCAAACCTCAGCAGCAAATCAGCTTCTCATTTGCATAGCCGCACGTTGAAGCGATTTCGGAACTCACGACCCTCGGAGGGCGAAGTTCATGGTACATACCTCATTTCCAAGTGTTTAATGTCAATGGTTCAATCGGCACAGTTTTCAATCGGTGCCATTCTGTGGCATCGTGATACTCGCTTCGCCCGAAATATTTCGTCCATGAATCGGTATCTCATACTTGAACGGGCGCCAGGTATTTCGAGAAGCGTGCAGGTTCCAGCACAATGTATCATGTCTGATCTTATGTCCATTACTGCACAAGAAATTTCGTCAAACAAGGAATCTCACCATCTTAAGGCTTTCAGCTAACTGAGTAACACTCGCAGAACGCACGTTGAATCTCCTGTTTTCCGCCCAGCAAAGTCAATTCCCACGCCAAGCCCACCCGTCTTTAAGTCCATCACCGAGCGCCGACCTGCCCATGCCAAACGTCCATATTCAGACGCAATCCTGTTCTCCGGCCCCACCGAACCACCGAGCTCAAACGTCATTGCACAATTTCTGGAATCTGCCTGGGTCAACTTCAACAACTATTACGGGGCAGGTGGGATCAGGATCAGCCATAATGGATCATACGATTGAAGGCTCCATGTCGCCGCAGTGCGAAGAATGTGGTCTGACAGTGGGCGTTGACGCTGATGTATGCGATAATGACGATGCTATGGACATGGACCAGGGGACCGGGGCGAATTCACGAGTTGGGAGCTGCTGTGACTGTGGAAAGCATGTATGCTCCCACTGCTCAATTACGAACTTGTCCTTGCAACGGCAATGCGCGACGTGTGCTGGTTCCGCACAGCGGAAAGCACGAGGCAAGAAGTCTCCCTGGGGTGTTTTCATGGCAGATTCCACGTCTGGATAAGTTTCAGTGGGGTCCGATGAACTGCTTTCTACTTTTTCGAGGCGTGGGTCAGTCAAACTGGCGGGCAACTAGGATTGGACAGTAAACGAATAGCCTGGGCGAGCGAACATTTGAGGTGTATATATAGCAGCATGCTGTGGCGTTTGGGACTTTTTAGCAAATTTCTGACAAAGCATGCGTCTCGCTTAACTAACTGTCTTCTCCTCTTGATGTAAAAATCTGCTAATTCATTCCGATACCAGCTGTTTGTTCCTAAATGTAGCAAATCATCGTGTCACGATAACGAGCTTGGAAATATGTATATGGTCACCTATGATACCACATGGGGACTTTGATTTCCATACAATAACATAGCTTCTGTCAACACCTGCCTAACAATATTCATAGTATGTAGTAAATAATTTTGAGTATATTTTGTAGAAATGAAAGGGCTTGCAGAGCCGACATCCAGCTATAGCTAAGAGGACTAACGGGAGGCAATACCAGTTCATAGACCATGTTGGCCCCTGCTGTGCTGGTACTAGTATCCTGACGACGCCACCCAATGTTCTTCCACGAATGCTGGCCATACACTAGCCCATTTCAACCATCCAACTCCGTGCTTCATTCACAATGCATGCATATATTGCCCATAGATAAAAGGTATCAAAAAAGGGAAAATAGGTTGAATGCCGAGATCTAAACGAGAAGCTTTGACAGTGTGGGAGGATCATCGGTCGTGTACACATGCATTCCTAATGGCGATGGCGCGCGGCATGGGTAACGTTTCAAGAATTCGTCCAAGTAATCGGACGTGGGCACGATAGTACCGCCATCGTTTAAGCTGGCATCATCATCATAGGTTGAATACAGGCTCGGCGACGGTACGGGTGATGGTATAGGTGATGCCTGTGGCGTCGCCTCTATAACGTGGCCTACAGTGATCTCAATTTCTGCATGTGTCCCAGACCCCTTCTTCATGTCATGCACGGGATCTGTGCATTCCACATGCTCGAGCTTTCCGCTAAGCGAGGGCACGCTGCGGGTCGAGGAACGCCCCTCCGATGAAAGATCCGAAACCTCGTTTAGGTGCTTGGCTTTTCCCCAGTGTAGCGGCCAAGAACCTTCGGAAACGACATAAGTGGGGGCGCTCGCGAATGATCCGCCAAGAGCGCCGTAATTCCCTGCCTCCGCTTCAATGTCCCGGGTGGACATGTTCGATTGGCGAAAAAATTTGATAAGAGGCATGTAAGTGGGTAGACAGGCAAGAATAACACCAAAATTGCACTCCACGGCAGACCAGGTTATTGGTTGCGCAGTATCGAGGTAGCTCGGTACAGATCTAATTGTGACGTAACGGACGATGGAAACGATGGTCAAGAAAAGGCCGAGAGCGAAGAGAACAAGGAGAGCAGCTTTCCGGCGGGGTTCGATCTTGAGCCGGAGAAGAATCGGGAAGGGTAGTATGAGGCTGCGGAAAACCAAAATGATTAGCCTAGGTCCTGAGGTATATGGATACAGAATTTGCCTTGCCGGCCGAGCACCTACATTATGATATGCGTAATGATAGCCATGATGGGGAAGATCAAGCAGGACTGCGCTTGGTGGTGGCAGTTCGGAGATTCATTTATCATCTCTTGCCCCTATCATTTTTTCTAATTAGCCAAGGGAATACTCATAACGCACAGTAGAGAGAACATACTGGGGAACAAATCGTCATAAAAAGAAGTAAGAATGCCACGTGGATTGCTGTGATGGTCGTGGTGATAAAGATCGTGCCGTTACGCCACCATCCCGTAGGCATGAAACGTAGATATGACATTAAAACGCTGAATTTGAAGCACAGTATGGACAGTACGTAACTAAAATCAGTGTCAGTTGGTGCCAGATCTAATTTTTGTTACTCAGGCTGAGGGAAGAACTGTACAGGTGGATTCTTACAATGGACCGCCAACGAATTGTATCTAGATTGTTTTGGTTAGAATGTTTTTTCACCTGTTTTCTGAGTTTCTCGGGCTGGCTTACCAGATCAAAAGTGGGAACATTTTCTTGCGGCAATTCGCCGATCTGTACAAGGCCGAGGCCCCATCTTGTTTCTTCAACTTGTTAATGCCTATGCTCCCTTGGAGAACTGATCAAAGTGAGACTCACGAATGCACGACCCTATACCGAATACAAAAGCTCCGATCTGCCGGACACTAGTCAGTCTCAGTGGTTCACCCTCTAAAACCATCCAGCGATAGGATGTACTAATAGGACTTACCCAACTAATAAACACGCTCCAGTCATCTATCATAGGGAAAATGTTAGAATTAATACCTCTCGAAGGTGAAGAATTGTTCTTACCGGACCCCCACGTTCCCGTAACACAATAGCGAACATAAGCCCTTAAACAAACGGACCCAAGGGAAGTGAGTGTCAAAATGGCAATAATGGCGACCATCTGCGGTCCGGATGTCTCCGTATCATCGGAAACATTGTAGACGTAACCCATCATCTATCATGTCCCTCGTAATACACGAAGGGAAATTTCTGAGTCGATTATGTGATTAGAAATCCCCGGTCCAAAGCTACTCAGAGCGTCGACTGAGCAGAACAGTGTGTCGGCCTAAGAAGGAAAAGGAAGGCAAAAGTCCAAAGGAATACCCTAACCCGAAAGGAAATACCGCGTCATGACCAAAAGGCGACGTGGGAGGAAAGGGCAAAGAACGAAGCGGAATGGTTGACTACATCAAGAACGATCTTGTCGTCCATCGTGGGGAGATCTTATGTTTCATAACTTTCCCAACTAACCTGTCAAAGTTCGGGGCAAACATAATCTCGGGCCCCGGCCCCACAAGGAACAATCCTATACACGGCAGCCAGACGTGAATTGTAGGTCCTGAAGCTGATCGCTAATGACAGTTACTTACAAAAGCCTAGCCGTAAACGTATAAGACAGGTATCAATCGCCGAAAGACAGCCCATGCCATTTGTCCTGCACGTGGGAAGAGGCAGCTAGCGGCGACGGTGAAAGTGGAGTCGACTGGGACGGTGTCGGCGTCGTCGTCGATCTAGCTAGGGAGCCCTGGAGGTGATCATGGTAAGAGTTGCATGCTACCTAGACTACCGTGGTAACTGCCGCAGCCTTTGGACCCGCTGTAGACTTTGGCACAACGGCCCATGATTTGGCTTCTCCTAGGGCCATCTAGGTATTATTGCTTTGATGATTGGTATTTTTTCGTTACTGATTTATCTTATCTTACATGGTCAATCCTGGCTTATCCGCTGATTGACGATCGACGACAGCAAAACTCAAACCCACGACCTCGCTGTTTGTGGGGTGGAACCATTTGGCTCAGCAATATAATGTGGATACTAGCAGGTGGATGCGGGTACGGAGATCATGGGAACGAACCCATATTTAGGTTGAAATCAGACTGCGAATCATCCGCTGCACACTATTCAGGTAAGTCTGCGTCTTGGCATCATGTTTGTAGATATCTGTATTTCGTTGGTAGACGAGGAGGTGGATGATTTAAATAGGCGCAGCTTCATGTGATGGTTATGAAGATGAGGTCGTGACTTGAGAATATTTTGACCATACGTTGATGCTGGATGGCGGTCGTACTCGAGCATTCGCACCAGCTAGTTCACATCTCGAAAAGACAAATACCCAGCCGTAAGGAAAAGCTTCCGCGAGCACTCCCTATATTCCCGAGTTGAATCTCGATCGTAGGACTTACTGATCACTACTGTGATTGATGGCATAATTTTTTATCCCTGTTTTGTACGTACAGGGGTCTCCGCACCCCTGCACCACAAAGTAAAAATTTCTCTTCCTACGCAATTATCGCCGACACCCTCACTGTCGTAGTAATGCCATAACAACAACTGAAAAGGCTATATTTTATGATCACAAGGAAATCACAACCAGTCATCTTGCTTTAGTAACTACTATCTCCTTATGCGCCGCAAGTGTATCGCGGCCAGTGCGCAGCGGCGAGTGGGTCAAAAGTTGACTGGGGTCTATCCAGCTTAGTATCTCTACTTCTGGCACACTACAGTTGAACGTGTTGGGGCGTGTTTTTTGTCAATGCACACAAGCTGAGCTAGATGTGGGGTCTTTGGCTGACAATTTTCCACTGCTCTGTCCTAACTTTGCACTTGAATAACTTGTAGCGCCAGATGGATATGGAAGATCCGTTCGGCACGATTGAAGATGTGCCTTCCAACTATCGACGCATCCAGTTTTAACCGCAACAAGTTGAGATTTGACGAAGATATTGGATTTTCCGTACTGTTGGATGTTAACTGATTAACTTACCAGTTGCGACACGTCAAAACCCTTCCACAGGTCCTGTGTACATCTCTCTTACGTCACGCCGTTTTTTGTGGCGGAATCCAGCCAATCTGCTACCTTTTGGAAAACGCACTGGCCACGAAACACTTGCGGCGCTTAAGGAGACACGACAATCAGGGCGTTGGCAATAATTGCGCGCAGGAAGAGGAATTTTACTTTGTGGTGCAGGGGCGCGGGGACCCCTGTACGTACAAAACAGGGATAAAAAATTACGCCATCGACCACAGTATATCTGGCAGCCGAAGGTCGCCACTATGGTAATTCCTTGGCTCTACCGGCACTTTGAGGAATCCGTGGATTGGTAACAGTAGGTGGGGGCCCGGGGGACTGGCAAAGCGGCTACAGGGAGCAAGGCAGCGCGGGTTTTCATGACAAGATCCTCGTGTCTTCCAAAAATACAAGTAGATCCACCGTTTATGGAATATCCACCGGCATCGGCTGGGGTATTTGCTCTCTAGGGGGAATAGTCCGTGCGAAACACCTACGTCCGTAGCCAAGGACGGTGGATGGGGAGTCAATCATTCCATGAGTTGCTTTTTGGCGGGTTAATTACGGGGATGTTTGAACGGTCGCCATCATCTGGGCTATGATTCTCGAATAGTAAGTTGGCATTGGTAGGAGGTAGAGGAAATATGGCTCGCCGGACGGCTGATTCAAGGTCCGGCGGATAGTTGGACAGCTATGGAGCAGACTGCAGGATTTGATCACCATGAAATTGAACAGGAGGGGACTATGAGAAATACTGCAAGTCCACGGGTAGGTACACATTAAGCGAGAGACTCAACTTTGGAAAAACGGTTGCAGTGCTGAATGATATATGTGGTTCCTCTTTGTTCTGGCTGATGATGGGGTCCGATGGTCAGGCAATCACGAATTTTGGGGGCGGCTATACCAAATTTCGGGATTTGTTCGACACCTAGACCCTGGGACCTGGCATCCTTAAAAAAAGACATGCGCTTGCATGGATAGAGAGTTCTAGACAGACATGGTCCTTGAATTCCAATACATGCCAAAGCATCAACCTCCACTTGCAGTGGCACGCCATAACGGTACAGTACAGTATGTGTGGTGATCCTTGCTGATGCCCGGAGAATTCTGCAATCATCCGCCTCGCTTGTAACTGACCACGAATTCTGTGCGCAGGCTCAGCTCACATGCTTCGACATGTATGATTGAAGTAACCGCTTTCCCGTGCGGGTGCAAATTTTAGAAGAGTGGCATTCTAATTCACGGCAACGAACACGCGACAGCAGAGACGAAATTTCAGTTCTACTCAAAGACTCCCAAGCTAAAGTTGTTCAATAAAGTGTTTCACGACCCTTAGGACGGCAACAGCTTGTTCAAGACATGATATCCCTAAGGTTGAGAAAATTGAAGCGTAAATTGCAGATCCAGAAAACCCATATCATCCAAAAATCCATGACGACCACCTTATTAAAGCATCAATACGCCAACTACACCCACAACTCCTGCCGTAGCCCCACCAAACAGTCTCAGTGGCGAGTTCAGAACGCCAGCAGCGGTGTTCTCGTTGGTAGTCTCCTTAGGCACTCGGCCGGAGGAAGTTCTGGTGGATATGACGGAGGTTTCGATAGAGGACAAGGTGGTCCTGGCTGCATCGGCGGCGGACTCCGCGCTTTGCAGAGCGAGGGAGGCAGATCGAGCATCGCTACCCGTGGCCGTGGACAGTACGCTTCGAGCGCTGGAGATCTCACTTGATAGGTTTGACGTGGCTTCGCTAGCAACGCTTGAAACATCGCTTGATAGAACACTGCTGATGGCCGCGACCACTCCCGGAGTGCTGGTAGATGCATGAGATGTGATTGACTTGTCCAAAGTATCAGCGCGTTTCGCAGCCGCCGGCGCGGTCTGGGCAACGACCGGAACGGTGGATGTGGCCGAAGCTGGCGTGAACGTTGGTCGAATATTAGAGAAACTAGCGCCAGCTGATCCAAGGGAAATCCCTTGAATTGCCTCGGAGCTCGCAAGCGATAGTGCAGCGGAGCCTAGGAAGCCCCATCCCCCATCTAATATCTGGCGTTTTGCAAAGGATGCAGCTGCTGTTTCCATACCTAGGCCCTGCATAATTTCTGAACCAGCCATCGATAAAGCAGCAGATCCTATTCCAGCCCATTGATCCCCCTTGCCTCGTTGTAGCACTGAAGCGGCGGCAGTGGTAGCTGGAGCGGATGCTGGCTGCGTTGCCGCGGTTGCAGTGGCCAGGACTGCGACAAGAGTTAGGTCCTTGAGTGCCATGATGGATGAAGTGATGTTAAGTTAGAACGGATTAACAGTGTCCTTGCTACGAGTAATGTAAGCGAAAACGAATGAGATATCCAAAATCTTGGCAAAACCCAAGACTGTACTTCAAGGGACTCCTCTTATAGATATTGTGCTACTCTCAGAAAGCACGCATCATATATCTGCTAGGGGATTGTCCGTTCCTGTCGGCGTAAATTATCCCAAGAAAACATTGAACACTTTCCCGAAGAATTGCCGTCGGATTCCCCTGAGCTAGAAGCAAAATAAACTCAGGTGCGTATATGCAAGATGCACGTTGAAATGGAAGCAGGCGAAAATCTAAATCGATGGATTAGACAAGAACCAATTCGTATGTATCCACACTCCAGAGGCATATTTTTCTACAATGCCATAATCTCCGAGTCTGGATCGATTTCCCGGAACATAGCCTCGTAATCCGGGTCTCCAGTTTTGTCGTATTTGTAGGAGAGCCACTCGGGCGGCCTTAGAGATTCGTGAGCCATCGATTGTTGATGCAGAGAAAATTCGGCTGACCAGGGAATAAAGCGGGGCCATTGGCTTTGATAAAACGTGCTATCTAGAAAATTGGCCCACCTCATGCTGCTCGCGATAGGGGGTTTGC
>JAOYMO020423428.1:0-24250 GCA_025802455.2 Iodosphaeria phyllophila | reverse complement strand
GGGGGGGGGGGGGGGGGGGGGGGGGGGGGGACGCTATTCCGAATTGTAGTTGCGTGTTTGGTAAAGATGATGGCCTTGTCTATGTCGATCCATGGGCACTTGGCTACCTTATCCAAGTACGAGCTACTTTCGCGACGGCGTATCTGGATGATAGCAGTGGTTTCATGAGGGAGTGATGCATGAACAGATAATTTTTGTAGTTATTGATGAGTCCGAGGTAATGAAGTGTTAGCAAAAGACCTCAAATGACGGTGAAAGTGACTTGAAGGACAGCAGGGTTCTACATGAAGTTTCTATTGAGTTATGTGGGCCACAGATTATGGTTTGAAGAACCAAAGAAACGGCGTGTTTTCGACGTGGACACAGTATGTGCTTTGGCGTCCGCTCGTGTGCTGTGAGGCGAGTTTAAAGAAGCAGAGATTTTGAGGAAACATCATAATCTTCCGGTTTTTCTACGTATACGCTTCTACCCTTACGCTGAACAGCAATAAATTTTACCCGTGTCAGATGCCTTAAACAATACATCTTACCTCCATTTTCTGTCCGTCTGGAGGATTCTTGCTGACGGCCGGGACAACGACCACGGGCTGTTCACAAAGAAAGGGTTGATCGGTCAGAAAACAATTCAGACATTTACTTCCATTGCTACGCAACCCCAAAGCGCAACAGCTCCCAGAGAGTGGGACGAAAAATGGTGCAGATGTGTGGCGTGGCCATGTTGACTGCCTTCAACAACGCGCCCCCCCCTTATTAGGATAGGAGGTCATTTTACTGGCCAAGGCCCCACAGGCACGAGGCTTTGGCATTGAACCATCCTCTATCCCGATAGGCAGTACGCTCTGGCAGACGGTCAACTTAGTTAGATATACAGATGAAGAAATTGCCCAACGAGGAGCGATCAGGAGAGAGAACACTACAAATTTGACGGTTGCCGAAACGTGTCTATTTCTTTCACTCTATGCCCCTCATGCAGTCTATGGAAACAATTAACACCCATGGTCTCTACATTCTATCTACGCGAAATCTGGCAAGATGATGGCAAATTTAGACAGCACGCACGCGTAGGACTAAGCAACAACTAAAGGAAATTCCGTGATCCAGTACAAGAAAGCCACGAAAGAGAGTTATCTGCCGCTATCATAGCTAAGTAAGATTCAAGATTCAAAGCTCAAAATCCATAACTTCGACAATTTACTGAGCAACCTCAGAGCCCTGGTATCCTGGTCCCTTGCTTGTCATATGAAAGCCCGGCGGGAAACGCGTCATTCCCTCCATCGCGCGCAGAAGCGCGCCGTTCCGGACCGCGGCAGGGATATGGGCCGCGGGTGGCAGCAAAGAATTCTCCTTCCTATTTCAAGCTCCCGGGACTGCAAGAACTTGGGCAGGGAAGACTGATATGGATATCCCAACACCGAGCAGCAAGGTCCCCCCTCCCATCGGTTGGGTTGTGAGAGGAGCCAAAGAGGGAGCGGGAAGGAGGGCCAGCTCTCACCCATCCTTCCAGATTTCGAAACCGCAAGGTGCACGTTTCAGTCTTCAATCAGTCTTCAATCGATACACGCGATGGAACAATTGGTAGAATTTTGAGGACAACATGGCAGGGCGACTTGGGTGCTTCACGCAAGGAAGGATGGAGACGCACATCTGCCAAACTTTAAAAAACTGGAGGCATACGGGCAGAAGTGGGCGAACAGGTCCTGGATCAGTCTTTGAAGCGTACTACCGTATGAGACAAGGAACCCAAGAACTGGAAATTCCGGGGACCGGCAAACCGGCACGCTTGCAAATCGCTTGACAGCTTTGACTTGGAGCAGGGGGCATGGGGATCTTGTAAGACCGACAGCTGACCACCCTCCGCCCATGCAAACATCCTGCTGATCTCCATGTCGTGCCAATATGCCGTTGACCGACCGACCGGCTTTCCCATTGCGTGATGCCGCATCGATCGATCCGTATCTGGACGAGTACAATCAGGCGGATTATGCAGGAGATGGGAACTGGGACAAAGGATGGGGTCGGTATCATTTCCGCCCTGATCCGCCACCCTCCTCTGCACAGCCTTTCTGGGCCAATGGAGTGAAGACAGGCTTTTTTTTGGTCAGACGCAGGAAAAGCCGACACAGAGACAGCAAACTGCTATGAGCCATATTCACAAGCCTACATTGACTGTCGAGATTTCGACCGTGGTAAAGCGAGACAACGAGACTCCCTCGCTCGTCTTATCGAAACTTGTATGGATGTGGGTAGGATTCGGAGGTCATGATCGTGAAATGATGACACCAAAATTCTTCGTGGTAGCTTTTGCTATACACGGAAGGAATATCTACAGCAAGAAAGGGTAAACAATTCTCCTGGACTGAAGGCGAAGCCGGCGCAGTTATTTTGCGTGTCTTGGAGGATTTGAGTGAACACGAGAGAGTCGGTTGGATAGGTTATTCAAACCAATGAAAAGCCTAGTAACCCCCAGAGATGGCATGAGAGCCTATACAATCACGTGAAGTAGGTGAAATATATGACAGTAAAGACCTAACCTAGCATTGAATTCACCACTCTTATTTTGGTGGGTTCATCCTCACAATTGGAATACTGGAATATTTTGAGCTACCGGTAACTCAGAGCATGTTCGTAGTATGTATCTTGGGCAAATTGCATGAGACAAAATGCTCCGAGCTTCGCGTCAACCCCATCATGCTTGCAGCTTCACAGCCCAGATGCTGTATTAACAATTTGATATTTACTTGGAGAGACTGAGATTATCTTATGGGTGTAGAAACCTTTCATATTCAAAGGGACAGCCTGATGGCGGATTGATGATACCCCTTCCCATGATAATTAGTGTTTCCCATTGGACAATAGGGGTAAGTTAGTGAAAATTTGACTATTGAGCAAGCCCGTTGCGAAGTCAGAGCGGCACTTCTGGCAGCCAGGAACTCATTGAATCTTTGGACAGCTCTTCGAAGCGAGATTAACTATGATACGTTGAGAAACCGGAGGTAGTAGTATTTCCATGTCGGTGTGCCCATTATTCTTCCTTGACCCCAAGTCATCATCCGCATTGTGATGACGCCCCGTCGCTGTGATGCTGTTCGCTCAGTGAAATCATCGTCTTACGGAGTATTTTTCGAGAAGTGAAAGTACTCGGCAGGCTTCATGTTTTGTGTTCGATTAGCTGCAAAGTACGGAATGTATGTATGAGTTCGAGATCCACATGCAAACCGGTGCAAGTAAGGAGTGGGTCTTTTAATCGACAGAAAAAAATTACAGATAGACTCAAATAAAGTCAATTGAATGGCATTCACAAAACCTTAGATTGAAGACTTCTAAGTGTCCTGGGTCACATGTTTATGTTTATTGCGCGCGAGTGGAGGGGCAGTGCTAAAATCAGCACAGCACAGTGTGGTATCACGCTGGCCGGTAATGATCGCGCATAAAATCTAATGATAGCACGGTGCGGTGCTTCGAGACAAACAGTGCTCCACGTCGTGAGATGCATTCTTGCATCTGATACGTTAATTGAGCCGGAAAAATCCCGCTCCGAGTCCGCACCAAAGAAACCATTGCATGAACAGGTTCAGTGTGGCGCCGAGAAGGCAACCTCAGTCCGCCACAACATTGTTGCGACGCGTCACGAACGAGCAGTGCGATCTCCAGAATCCGCTGCATCCAGCTCGCTGGGTTCGCAAATAGCGCATTTCTCCATGTTCCGCTAGGCTTTAAGGTCTGAAATGGTCTTTTCGCCTTTGTGCATTCGGGTTTTTGGGACTGCTCGAGATAACCGTTGCTCTTCTTCGTCCTGCCGTCCTTCGCATCAAGGAACCGAGGGGACTTGCCTTCCCGCCAGCAGCCTAGAGTTACTGCGCTGAAGGGCATTCGACAAACGCTCCACGACAGATATCAAGTGAAACTCCACGATGGGAGCCTGCTCGTCTTGTATGGGTAGAAGGCGACAAGACTCAGTTGACGATGTAAGTCAAGCGTCATGCTATGCATGTTTCTATTTAGCTCTCGCCGCGAAATGAACGATTAATGTTGGAATTGCTCCGAGTTCTCATATGTTTTCTTAATCAGGATGAAGTGTCTCGTTTGCTGGATGATCCAAACAGCTTCCAATACGGCAGCTTCAACGAGCAGCATATGACGGGCCAGGCTGATCCTCTTGAGTCGCAAAGAGAGACGGAAGCGCTGCAGAAAGTAGTGGCTCAAACATCAAAGTAGGAAAACCATGTCTAACTCTGTCCGGACCCCTGTTACACTCTAAGAAATGAAGACTGACAGTGCGATGTCCAAGTAAACTGGTTGACATCTTTAACATTGCCCCTCAAGCCCCCCCTCCCCAACAGACACATGCTATTGCTGCTACTGTTTCTTCCGCTATACCATCACAGCAGGACTTGCATCTTGCCCACTTCCAGAATATTCTCTCGCGTCTATCACCCGATGATGAAGGGACCAACGCATCTGGCGTGGTCCAGGGCTATGGTGACTGGCTGAGCGACGACGAAGGTGGTGACGCGCAAGAAACATCGCCAAATGCTAAGGAGGAAGGTGCAGAAGAGCCGCTCGTGGGTACATTTGCGGATGCCACTGCCGCGGCTACTTAGAGTGCACGACATGCATATTCGAAATTTCTGGGGCGCGCCTCACGCCTCGCAGCACAGGGGTCCAAGAAATGGGGCTCATGACACATGATACAGTGCACAATCCAGTTTTTTCTTTGAGTCTCGTTGGTTTCTGAGCAGAATTAGACTGTAAACATATTTGGGATTTGCCATAAAATTTCCATAAGCCTTAAACAAGTCAATATCCTGACGACGTCCTCAGAGACTCTTATTAAGAGTCGGTATAGACATTGGAGTGAAGAGTCGCAATGCGTAGTGGGTGCTCTCCTGGCGATGACTGCATGTGATATAGAAAAATGATCATTGCTTGACATGTCTGCAACCGCCGAAATCGGATCGATCAAGCCGCCACTCTAATCGGTTGTGGGATGGGAGCGGAACGAGAAGACAGTTTTCGGTGGGATCCTTGGTTGACAATCGTTCCAACTCAGCCAACCAGACCCCGGCTCTAGATCCTCCACCTTAAGTGGCCCATAGAGATACGGCCACGTGCCCTTTCCTATCTGTTACCTTGTAGTGGAGATTAAACAATTCACCTACTGAATTCTTCATGTTGTAGAAGAGGCTTGTAGAAAAGCGGTCCTACTGCTCCGTCTGTCCCAGAATATACTGAACGAATACATTTCCAGTGTATTTGCTTCGTCATTGATTGAAAGTCTTGGATGCAAGTTCATCAGACAGCTACTCGTCCAGTGTGTCTGGGGCAAACCTAGTACAGTAACTATTTGTCAACGACGCCATTTTTTTTTTTTCAAGTTGAATACAATCAACCATTTAAAGGAACGGATATTCTTCACTATGTTAGATCACATGCATATTGCTACTGGCTTGGGCCAAATATTTCGAAGCGATAGTGCGAAGAACTGACCGTCGCAGACCTTGTGGGATGTCCTCCACTTTGGACCATCAGATGCTGGCTGAGTAAAGCCGGTACGGTACATCGTATTGAGGATACCTTCCTTTTAATTAAGAGCTCAGTGAGTTGCACTTCTGGTCTCTCAACCGATGGCAGAAGCGAAGTTCTTGTCCTGCTAGCACTAAGATGTCTGTGCGCCACCGATACGCCGCCGGCCTTGCCCCGGGGGAGGGGGGGGGAGAGGGATGGCCTGTCTGTGAGTGGTAAGAAATAATGATGGGATACTACTGCTCTTAACATCTGTAGGCTGTATATACGAACGACAGATTACCCAGCTATGGGAACCCGGCTATCAAGGTCGGTTGGTGGGCCTGGGTTGTCCGCCATCCCACATCCCATGATTCTCGATTGATCCGCCGCTCATTTGCAGGATTCCAATGCAAGAAGGCTCTGCTCTCATCCCGTCGAGCCCATTGTGCACCGTCCTGGCGAGGAGCAAGACAGCCTTGGTGAAACATGTGCCCTGAAATAACTGCAGCGAGCACACCTAGCACAGGCTTCAGACAGGTGTGCTTTGGTTTGGAGGACAGAGGAAACGGCTCAGCAGATATCCTGCACTCGATAATGCCGCTGCCATAAATTCCTGAGCCGCTGCCCCTCATTCATCCCCACCGGGGTGCGTCCCGGGAGAATTGATGCCCAGGTATAAGGCCCTGGGCTCCAGGCTGGCGTTTTCGGGTCCAGCATCCTTTTTGCCCTACTGAGATCCACCTGAGGTATGGTTAAATTAGTCTGGGTTGGTCCCACTTGCCATCAAAACCCTCACGCACACATATCATCTTTTGAGGAAGAAAAAAAAACCAAAATCTTCGACCAGTTCATTAAACGTGTATTTATCCCCAACGCCAATGACAATTAGTCTTTCCAGACTCCTTCTGAGATTTCCAGAGGTAAGAAGAGATGATTATCCTGTGCTGGCTAACCGACGCATCAAGTGCAGCCATTATCGTACGCTTCCCAGGGACGCAGCTCTTTTCCGTGTGCCTAGCCTACCCGAATCGCCAGGGAGCTGCTTATCTTTCCCTGATCAATAAAATCCCCACTGTTTCCTCAAGCATCTCGATAACGACAAACAAACTCCAGACCTTGAACATGGTCTTTTCGTAACCGAGAGGTCGTGCATGCCTCGCTAGTTCGGAACCGAATGTCGAAAAACACCAGTGGTATATGATCCAGCACAACAGCGCCACAGGGTCGGGGTGCTCGGAAAACCAAGACAAACGCCGATGACGGGTAAAGCCTCCTCGCAAAAAAAGGATCATGCCACTCGTTTCCCCTGCTCTTTGCCTCGTTATAGACAGTATCATTATCCTCGTGATCATTATCCTTGTGATCCCGGGTCCAATCGTAGTGGGCTCTCTTTCCGTGGACGTTGCGCTTCGTCCCATGGAGCTCGCGGCCCAATCATGGTTTTGTCCATGGCCTCCTCGCCTCTAGATTCCCATGGTTCCACCCGTATATCGCGATCCCAGGTCATTGCGCGCGTCTTAGCCTGAGAGCGTGCGAAGCCGATGGTCATGTTGCTGAAATAGAGACTGTATAGACCCCGTGACATCTCTTAGATCACGCTGGGCCTTCTCGATAGTGGCCGTTCGATTCCCCTCTCTTTGCCACCGGGAAATATCGTTTACGAGCTTATGGTGCTTCCGATTCTTTTTCTCGATGTCTTTGCAAATTCGGCAAGTGTCATGCTCCATCCTGGTCCCGAAAATAAGTTTCAGGCCGCAGGTTTCTCCAGTCCGGTATTCCTTGGTGCATTGTTGCCTGAATTGTCCCCATTTCCAGAATCCGCATGCCCATCGTGTTTGCTCGAAATAGCACATGATGGGATAGGCGAGAGCCAGAGCTGTTTGTCCGCCATCTACCATCAGCACTCGTTCCCTCGTGCGCATATATCGATTTTCGCGTGTTGTTGTCCCCGAGATCTCTGGGGCAAAAAAGAAAAGTCAATTGTAGGTACGGGACTCACGATTCTGCGGCCGTTGTGGGTAGGAGTGTTATATTGTGTGGTGGTGGCGGCGTGCATCCATATGGTCGCTCGTGGATTGCTTGGTCGCCGAGAACGCTAATGCCGGGGGATGGACACCATTGATAGCGACGATGGCGTCGGAAAGGGTTGATGGCAAGCAATGCAGCGGCGGCCTGCCGTGAGCCAGAGCCGAAATGTTATGGTTTAGGATCAGAAAGACCCATGCCCTGAATAGGTAGAACCAATTCAATACTTATACTTGTCTAGCAACATGTATCCACGGCATTGGCATGATTCTCCATGCGGCTTCACCTTAGTTTTGACTCCCGGATTTGCAGCTTCTGGAATAGAACGGCGCGGGCAGATTTGCCCCCTGTTGTAGCCTCACGCCTTCCTACCCGACACCACTTCTGGCCGGAGCTCAAAGGAACAAGAGGGATTGGTGGAGCGACTTCTACAAATGTCCCTATTTGTGCTTCAGGTTGCATGCTGAACGAGTACTCCATTTTTTGTTCCTTTCCACACTCCTCCGTCGCCCATAAAACTCGCCCCTCGCCTGGATTGTGCCTACGCCGGCTGTTCGGCTGCCACGTCGACGGCAGCCTGTGTCGACGGGAGATCGATTCCAGACGACTCACCTTCCCCACCGGGCTTAGGAGTGGCTCGAACGGAGAACCGGCTCAGCATTAACGATGCGGAAAGATGGGCGACTTCTCGAAGCAGTATCGGGGCTCCATTTCTTCGCTTAATCCCATTGGACCCCTCGCGTGGGCTAGCGTAAAGGGTAGTATACATCGGTATTGCTTACGCGAACATCCCTGATGTACAATCATACCTGGTTATCTATGATTTTCCGCCTGCCAGCAGCAATCAAGCAATAAAGTAGATCATCGTTCCCATTCCAGTCTCTGCGACTCTGTTTGCCGCCTACCGTACCTAAATGCCTGCCTGTCTGCTTGTCTGCCTGCCTGCCCGCCTGCCTGCCTGCCCACCTGTCAAGCTATCTGTTCATCTTTCAGATTTCTACTAGAATGATTGTTACGGCTGTCAGTGGCCGGGGCCTTGGGTCCCCTGCGGCCCACATTATAGATGACCCATGTCCGGCCCCCCTCCGGCACCCCATGTCCCGGTCTGCCATTCGTCTAGTTTTCTCACGGACGTTCGAAGGGCCTGCCACCAGACGCTGCGGGGGTGTGCGCTTTACAATGCAGGCATATGCTTCAAATCACTGGAACACGACTCGGGTCTCTTCCTTCTGATTGCCGTGATGATCCGTGCACGCCTCTTTTCCATTTCTTTCCTGGCTGGGCTTCTTTTTTTGTCTGGTTTCCCTGAACCTGAATTGACCCGGGAAGAGACTGCAGCTGCAGGGGAGTGTCGGGGACTTGTGGTTCTTGGGTATTGTGTGCCTGCTTGTCTTGGTGATACCCTGATAACCGGCTCCACTGTTCGCACTCTTGACTTTGATTCGATCCAGGATTGGCGACCAGATTTTCTAACATTACTCTTGCCTTAATAGATCGGCTTACTGGTGGTCAAGAACACGTGTAGATGGACGATGAGCTGTTGCAAGACATCGTAGCTCCAAATTCTATTGATTACTTTCTCCTTTCGTTTCGCCATGGATATTCAGCTAGCAAAACGACACAAGGTGGGAATTTGCTGTATCAAAACTGACTGCCAGTCGTGGAGAAGAGGAAAAAAGCGCCCCTGATCACTCAGTTCGTCGGTTGACATATATGTGTTGTAGCAATGAAACAATGTGAGGGCCTGCATTAGTGACGTCGCACGGGGAGTAGATTAATCTAGTTCGACGCCGCCTTATTCAACAATTCAATTTTACTAAAGCCGTCGGTCGAGGGCGGGCAGCAAGGTTTAAGGGAAAGACATAACCCTGGATGGCGGCTGTGTTGAGTCTACGAACGGGACTGGCAGTACTGACCGAAAAATTCGCCCTCGAACTCTGAACAGTTAGTGTCACCGCCTCAAGGGAAACCAGGCCAAGTAACGAACCAGGGGGTCTTTGGTGTGTCCGGATGAACGGGTCGACGTGGCGGCCAGTGTCTGGCGCGGCCTGGGCGTTGGAGTGGGCCTACTGTTTCTCGAAGGCCTTGAAAAGCGCGTGACGTGAAGAAGATTCGGCTACCTTGACTGTCGTCAGAGTCTGCACGCCACTAAAAGTGCAGATCGGGTTATCTTTCTGCCATTGACCTTAGCCTGAACGATACGAATATCCGATCGGCCCACAGGCCGCAGCTGTCAAATATCATGATGGTCGAAATACTCCCACATGCCTCAGGCCGAACTCTGGGGTGTTCGTGGCAACGATAAGGTTTCCGTTTCTCATGTAGATCCATCTTCCTCATGAATATGATAAGACCAGTGTACACATAAAGTCACAGTTTTGGCCGGCGCGGTTCAAGCGTGGCATGCCATCATCCGAATGCCAATACATATTCTACATGTTCAATACCACAGCACCTTGTATTCTCCATTACCACCCTGGGACTTGATATCATCTATGCTGCGGTACTACCTCGCACAGGTACCAGATAGGGTATGGTTGCATTCATGTCCAGTATTTGAGCTCGCCCCCAGGTGAGACCCTGAATTGTCAAGAAAGCCGTTGAACTGGACAAGCGTTGGACGAAGTATACATCTGACATCGCACGACATCCACTGCTCCTGCATTGATGCCGTGCTACTCATCTCAGACATTAACCTTCAAGACCAAATTCCAGGATTTCGTTTGGGGAAGGAAAAAAGGAAGACATTATACGCAAGGCTTGCCACCAGTGTAGCGACAGTGCGTCGTAGAAACCGACAGTATTATTTTATCTCATGAATGAGCCAATGTCTTACGAAAAAGTAGTGGCAGGACTCAAGGTCAAAAACCAGCCCCAATCTAGGCTCACGGCCATATTGATGTCTGTCATTGTGTGTAAACAAAGCCACTCCCCCAACTATCAAGCTGATGCTGTGGGCATATTTTGTTGACCAGCCCCGTTTCGGGTAATTGCGGGAACCTGGACAATATCTACTACGGGCCGTCCCGTTCGCAGCCTCGAGAGGCACGGTTCGGCTCCCATCTTTCGTGTCAGCCATCCTTTGCTTTTTTTCTCTCTCTCTTTTCTCTTCCTTTGATCACCCTTCCGCGGGGGCCACCCTGTTAACACGTCCCTGTCCCTGACCATCCTTGATCTCGGTCCCACTCGTACGCCATGCAGACGACGTGCAAGAAGACCTGCTTACAGAAGCCACATCAATATCTACCGTGCACTGCATCTAGAAAATCACCGTACGTCTCAGTGACACATGGAAATCCCATCAGCAAGATCTTCAACGGAATTCTGACATCTGCTGGGTTGATGAAATTGCACACTTGGAGCGGCAGCTCAGAATCTTCATGAGGCGCTCAACGCTACGCCGATGTCGTTCACGCCAGGAAATTGGAATAGTTACGCCCAATCATCAAAATGAATTCAGCCCATCATCAATCATCTCCTGGGATCAACAGTTCGCGCAACTGGCACACTGTAAACGTGCCTGAAGCCATGCGTCGCAGGACCCCAGTTCAGAAGCCTGGAGTATCTCGACTGCCACCTCACAAGGAAAGGGAGATGGAAACATTCATTGGGACTTGATGTAGGAAAGACAAAACGGACGGCCGGGTTTGTTCTTGCCCGAGGCCTATCAAGCGACCAGACCAGGCCAGGACAGCTTATTCCTCAGTTTCATAACAAGCCACCTACCGCCAAAAAGGTGTAAAACAGGTCGTTAAAAAGGCACTGGGTCGGCGGAACTTACCCCTACTAGTGCCTCTCGAACGTGTGAGGAGTCGCGGCGCTTCCATTCGACGGCAGTAGGTGGTACAGTATTGTTAATCTCGAGACTTTTTCCAACCCTCACGTTGTCATACTGCTGTGTAATATTTGGCTGCCTACCATAAGCTTGACTGTCCTTCGGTCAATATCCTATTCGCCGTGATATCAATGTTCTGCAGCAAGCAATAACTGCGCAAGCCTTGGGATTGGTAGTTGCCGTCCAAGTGATGGAGACTTTAGGTGATGAACCCCTACAACAGCAAACTAAAGCATTAAATAGTACCCGTGCGCTATAGCCTGGCAATCTGGCTTGCGTTCTGATCCCTCAAGTGCGAATCTCCCAATCGTTGGTGTAGATTTCATTGGTATGATATCAATCAGATGTGTTATTCAAGAACCAGATCTCGATCACATGGTTTGACCATGGCGTTCCGAATGAGCGCGGGCAGAGATGGCTCCCCCCCCCTTGCTCCACTCCGGATAATCCATACATCTCGATGCGCGACATGTATCTACATGTCCCCTTTCATCCCTGAGAGCCCCCTCACTATGAACGCGAGGTGGTCTTTCTTTACTCGGGTGAGATCTTCGGAGCGGCCGTGTGCAGAACGAATACGGTAAACCGCCTGACAGATCATGAGCTGATTGAATATTCTGAGCCTGAAATTTCGTGTGGGGTACCGAGGATTCTTTCCCGCACCAAGCCTATAGAGCGAATGCTTTGACAGCCCAGAATATGAAAAGAGAGAAAGAGAAAAGTTGCGGGGCCCGAGACTTATTCACGGAGACCGACGGCAGCTGAGAATAGGTTTCGCACTTCGCTTTTATTGAATACTACAGTCAACTACCGAAGGAACTGGCAAAATCTGTAATTGACCCCCTGAGGATTGACCTGTCCCACTGCCAACACTGTTGGCAAAACGGGCCGCGAATCCATAGGTCATACCAATCATAGCTTCGGCTCCATTGACGCCATTAGCCGAGGGACCACTTCACCCTAGATAGATTTAATTTCGAATCCCGTCAGTTCCTTCTGTACTTCGTACTTGCCAGGAAGTAGAAGAACAGTTCGCTCTATGCACGTGTCAACTCGAAGTAGGTACCCGTGGAAAAGGTAGGTTTCTGATCAGAAGTCGTGCTCTGGTCGACCAAACCGTATGGCCGGGACTCCGTTAGTGACACCAGACCTTTATCGAACCACCTGGGTTTGAGACATCTACCTGTAGGTGCACCGCATGAGTATTTTGAAGAGAAGAATACACATGCCAACATACCCACCTAGGCAGCTAATCTGCAAGTTTGTACCACGACAAGAGCTCCTAGCTTTTGAACATGATACAGTAATGTATGCGCGTTCGGAGCGAGAGACCAAAGGTGACAGAAGAGCTGAAGGGAATTTCGAAACAGATTATGAAGAGGGAGGCAGACAGCACCTGCAAGAGTGGGAAACATATGACAACTGTACTTAAGCAATTACACAGCGTAAGCCACATCAATGCTGTCTCACTATGATCTACGTTCCTTTACTGTGTGTACCACACCCTTCAAGGAGTCCGCCACCAAGTACGGTAACTGGCTCATGTCAGGCCTTTTGTGCTCTTTCATTACACCTCAAAAGAAGCATCATGCTGTCATATTCATGCGAGGCGTTTTGGTGGTCGGCAACAATTTCTGAAATGGGAGGCGTAACGGTTTTGCATTTTGATTAGAGGCCTTTCTTTTTCCGCGAGGCAAGTCGCTGGGGAATGCAACGAAGGATATGGACATTAGTAGCTACACGTGTTTTTACAGGTACTTCCCTGAATATGGGATGCTGGAGTGGAGATGAGTTTTATGCGTTCGGCAAATTTGTGTCACCCAGCTGGCTCAACCGCGAGAGTAGGATCTCATAATATGGTCAGTATTTTTTCTTCGCAGTAACAATCCCACAATAACGATATCCGTCAAACGAACCCTTTTTTAAAGGCCTCACCAGACATCCAGCGGATATTTTGCCCAGTTACCTGAAGGTATCGCGCATAGAAATTGCCCATATTCTCAACATCATCCAGTTTTGTGCTTTGATAATCGCTGAACGAGCCCCCTAAGTAGTACTGCCGCTACGTTATTGCCGGTGATATAGAGTCAAGTACCGGAATAGATTAGTCTCTGCATCAAAGACTCTAAGTACTGTAACAGTTAGGCCGGCGGCCTGGTCGGGGGTTTCATGGTCGGTTCGCGCCATCGGCGGGCCGCATCGTAGGACACGGGCTGGGGCGCGGTTCGGACGCGGCTGGACTCTGGAAAGCGCGCCTCCCGGCACATTTAGGGCTAAAAGCGTTTGGAGATACGAAGGAAAGTATGGGAAGACAGAATACAGTAGTCCAGCGCAAGACCTGTTGTTTTCTAAAATGGCACAATGGGATGGTTCTGCACTGAGTAAAATATCCAGGTAGGATAGTCGAGACTTGACCAGTCCGTAACCTGCTACCATCATCATTGTTGATGGTCCTGGTCGCAACCTGTTGGATTCCGACGCCGATCTGTGGATGTTTCCGACCACTTCCTGAGCCGGAAAACCCCTGTAGTAGGAGGTATTTGGGAAAGAGCAGATACGCACTCTGTAAACATAGCAGAATACGCATAGTTACTGGCTGTGCTACGACTGGCAACATTATAGTATATTCACGTACAGTACGCTAGTGTAAGGGGCGATAGTGTTAGAATCACGTGGTTGTAGCAGTATCAAGCATATAAGGTGCTCTGGGGCTAAATGGTCAGGATGTGATAACCGCAGCCAATCATTGCCGGTCGTCATCGGTAACATTGACAAAGACAAGACTGTGATACAAATTTGTCTCGGACCGCAAGGTCTGCGGACCTTGCTACACCTGCCTGAGATTTATGAACCTGCTAGAGCCAAACAGTCTAGAACGGGTTTTGGAAAATCATATACACGAAAACCCTTCTTGGTCTCTATTCAGCAGAAAAGGCCGATACTAATGTGATATTGGGGGCCTGAGCGTTTGCCAAATCTGTTCATAGAATGAAATCGGAAGTGTGCCGGAAAACCAAGGATCATGTATGCGACGACCAGCTTCACACAGCAGAATGTCCCCTTGAAAATGAAGCACGAGAAAGGCGACAAAGCGAAATTTTACCAAATGGAATTGGTGAAGATTTTCTGATAGTTATCATACTTCCCACCGACTACAGCAAGCTCAGAGCCTCAGTGGGCTGACGGAGTGCACTGTACAGTATTTACATGGTATGTCGCGTGTCTATTTTGAGCATTGACAGAATTCATCGAAGGAAACCTCAAAACGCCGCACCCCTGCCATCTGTACCGTCATGGCCCGAGTGGCGCTCTACCTGGCACTGTGTGGCGCCTCCAAATTAACGTGCTTCTCCCCAGAAATACGGCCCGCACTCCGTGCATATCTCACTATGTCCTGCATAAGACAATCCGCGTCATCCCTGCCTAGTCGTCGCTCAATCGCCGACTTACGGACGTGTCGTGTATCAGGTCTTCAACTCAACATGTGACACTGACGTGCTAATAATAAAGTGGGAAAGGCTGGAGATCATCTTGCGTCACATTGTCAATTTTCTAGAAGACATGGCATTGCGCGCATCGTTGTCGCGCCCTCGTACGCACTGCCTGGCGCGCATTTGAAGCAAACCGCCGTAGAATCGGATATAGTTGGCTCAAGTTATCGCTGAAGAGCGAGCCACGACACATGGGCGTGTATTTTCATCCGATCTTCTCGTTATCACCTTGCACCCTAAAGGCTCCAACATAAGCTTAAGATTTGGATTACCTGCTACGTAGCAAACTTGAGCTCGGACGTCACAACTCACCCAAAGAACTGGATCGTCTATCTCCAGATCACCGTTGCGAAGGAGATGTGGACCCGCCTGCGCGGGACACAAGGATCGCCCTGTGTTGACCAGTTCACGACGTCAAAACCTTGGAGGCTTTGGTCTATCCGTCTACCCCCTCCAGAAACCTGCAGAGATCAAGTTCTTCAGACCCGTTCCTAGGTCTACATTTGGTCATTGCAGTTGCATGACAATTTGCGCGGCTACGTCGCTCCTATCGCGCATATCGATAGCCCGACTTATACACACACACTGCTTACCAGTTCCAGCGAGATATACAGGCGCCTTTAGATGGGTAGGTCAGGCCGCGGCCGCCTTCGCCTCCAGCAGGGACCTACGGGGCCTACTTCGCAGCCATCTTGAACCTCCTTGATCCCCCCTGGGTCGGACGGGATTGCCGCATCGCTCTGCATCGCCAGCTGGCCCTGCCGGTCTCGCCTACGGATCACAGGGAAACACGAGTTTTGCAGATCCTAACCGGCGGCCACACCTGGAGCGCGCCAATTCTTTAACGGGCCTGGGCTTGTCACGGCGCCGCCCATCGCAACGTCACACAACTTCCTGTTGAGGGATGGGGTTGGATGAAATTGAATCATCGCATCACGGCCTAAGCTCACTGTATCTGCCAGCAGGGACAATCTGCATCTGAACAGCTGGGTCGACTCCACTATCCTGGCAAGGGGGAGTTATGGATTCCCACACAGAATCCCCTACTTCCACATCCGGTCACGCTTGTGGTGATGGACAGACCACCACCTCTTTGGTAGACAATGTGGATTCTGCACCCCGCTCTATTTCACCACGATATTCTCTTGTTGATGTGGCCATTTCGGGGCCGTGTCTGAACATCCTAGCTCAGTGGGATCAAAACAATGTGCCCCCACAAACCTCCTCTGAGTTTGTACGTGATGATGCCCAACTTCAGCTTCGTACGGTCAATGATCCGCCGCTGTTTACTGGAGAGGCGGGGCTATCTACTTTACCTGCTTTCTGTCCCACGGCTTGCCATGATCCGGTGAGAAACGACGAAGCTATTGGTGCATCGAATGCGCGGGAGCGGGTTGCATCCCCGGCTGTTCAGCCTTGTCATGGCGCGTCAGCAGCGGCAACGTTGGCAACAGAAACTTCCAATACAAAGAAACGTGGACTGCTTTGGCCTTTGACCGACGTATTGTTAGATGTACCGCCAGTATCGGCAGACCACCATAATGATGACATGGTACTGCCGGAAGGCTCTGCGAAGACCTCCCGGCAGGTTGAAGTGCGCCGTGAGGACACGCAATACAAGGCGACAAGCATCCTGGCGAACTTCAAGAATCGACAACAGAGATATCCAGTCCACCTTGATATACTCCCCAATGAAATTTTGACGCATATCTTAGGCTATCTGGATGTGTGTGATTTGTTGAACTCGTCGAGAGTGAGTAGATATTCCCACCGAACCCCGTATTTACCGCCGCCCGTTCCAGAGGGAAAACAAGTGTGCCGACGAGGAGCTGTCGATGTTACGACGTAAAGCGTTCGTGTCTAGACTAGCGTCCCTGTAACCTTCGTGTTAGGATGCCATCATCTTTGAGATAGTATGCTTTCCCCATAGATTGAACATGTAGCCCAGTCTCCGCTCGGAAATGTTTCATGTATTTTGAAGCTACAGCAGGCCTTTTGGGATTCGTTTCTTAGTATCTGGAAGGAATAAATGGACTGTCTCAACGTTGTATCGCGTTCAGAATTTAGATTTTTGATTAGAATGCTCACTAACTGGTACTAGACGAATCACCATCTTCGCTCGCTATCTTTGCATCCAATACTCCATAGGCATCGTCTGCGCGAAGCACGGCTTTCGTTACCATCTTCCCTTTTCTCCCCCTCACGGCCGACCCTCGCCCAACTCATTTCAAAACACATCTTTCTGACCCATACGACACAAATCTCGCGCCGCCTAGCACGATCACTTGTTTCCATCCGACTGTCTAGACGTTTGCCTCTCCGGCCCACTGCGGAGACACTTGTTCAGCGTGGCGTGCTACCCAAGGAGTGCATCACTGGCGCCAACGGCAAAAGTGGTACTCTTGTGGCGCCGGGTCTAGTGGCACGCAAACGTCAGGTCGAACGCGAGAAGGTCAAGGACTGCCTACGTGGATGGGTTGGCAAGGTTTGGCGTGGACGCGTATATGAAAGAGGCGAGGACATGAGGAAAGAATGGGAGATCACGGGTGTTGGCAGGGTGTGGAGGCTGCGGAGGTTCTGGGAGCACATGGGAAAGGGTAATTTCTAGGAGGGCCTTCCTATTGTGCATATCATTTTTAGTTGCCGTTTTAAGTGTTCCTTTTTACTTTCATTTTTACGTGTATCAACATGGTACGTATGCGAATGAAATGAAATGAAGGGAAAAGAAGCATGAGGAAATGTTCGGGGCGGCTTGGGCTTGGATGCGATCTTGGCGTTTTCTATTTGTTGTTTCCTTCGACTTCGGAAAATACGGACTGGGGGTCGGAGTTGTGCGTTCTTGAACATTTCCTATAAGGTCGTGGAATTTGAGGTTTATTAGCCACTGAAGCATCTCATCCTTCGGTGCACGACTGTCTTGACTGGATCGTATCACTGGAATTGACGGATTCAACGTGATCCATACTGATCGAGTTTACGTCTCCTCCCTCACCACCGGGGTAGAATTGTCTCGAATTCTTCAATGAACATAATCTTTTGAACTCGAAGACTGGTAAATGCTTAACTTACTTGATCGGGCGAGAACCTTTCTCTGCATAGTCTGCTACGGTCTCTAGATGAGCTTATCCGAACGATTTCAGGTTCCATGGTTACATTGAATTAGGGTGGGATTGGGATTCTAAGGTTAGGGGCATGTGAAAAGAGCCTAGCTCAAAAGCTAAGCCAGCAAACCCTGGGCGCGTTTATATGGCGAGGACTTAGACACTCTGGGCTCCGGGTGTTCGTATTCTGAAAATGAAACCGGACCCTGACAAATGAACAGAGGTTAAGTGGCAAGATGATATCCATTTGACTGCCACCATGATACATCAGTTCCTAGCTCGTCGTCAGACCCTTCCATTCCCAGCAAGAAAAGGAGGAGCGGCTGTGAGTAGCTGGGATATACCATGTTGACGAAGTATGAAGGCCGAAGGGATGATGACCACAGATCGGGACCCATCCATCGGCTTGTGGACTGAATGGAGAGCTAATAAACGGTCATGAAACAGAAATGCGAGGCAACGAGTAAGGTGCCGATCAGCGAATAATTTTGTTGATGTGGTCTATGCACACGCACAAGGCTAGTTAGCTATACCGGTAACCGATAGCTTGATGCCCTGGGACCTGACTTGCTCCTTCGCTCCACCATGATCATAACCAACATGCTCTTTTCGTCTAGGTCGTGGTGCCACACTTATTCTGCATCTGTGGTGCGTAACGAATACCGGTAACGAATGAGTTTCTGATGGAGAGGGAAAAAGTATCAAGAGCTACGGTAGAGCACCTTCCACTCCTTCATCGATCGGAGCCCCTGTTCATCCGTTACTCCCTCATCACGGGCCGTTCCCGTCTCTGTATTCGCCTCATCACGGGCTCAGCCCAACTCTGCTTCTCTACCGGTATCTACCTCATCGTTGTTCGTTACGGCTCAAGGCTCAAAATAATTGATTTTTAAAGTAACTATACCCTATGTGCTCTCTCTTTTCCTACAAACCTCCTGGCCGGTCTCACGATCTCTTGATTTTATTGGACACAAGCCCTCTATCTTAATCCAACGGATATCTGCATGATGCTGAGCAACCTCCATGTAGAACAGGAGACAAAACTGTATCGCATTTCTGCTCGCTGCGGATCTCCCGAGCTGATGAAGCCAGATATGGCAGACATGTACTCTAACCCCAACACAGTCAGACCAGCCTGATGGACTCCGTTTGGCAGGCCATGCCTCTTGGCAATGGCCATAACGATGCCCTGTGCCTCGTAACTTTACGTTTCTTGTGGAGTAGCTTGCGAAGTCCAGCCGAAACAATACCCTTCGTTCTCGGGAGAGTTGTTGGAGGCTTCCTCGGCCTCGGAATCGTGACTGTAATCGACATGTTCGCCTTGCCGTAGGTCCCTCCACAAACGATATCCGACCTCGTCACCAATGACAGGTATATGGAAGAGTTTTCGGCAGGATTGCACGCCGATGGATCGAGGCTCGTTGCCGATCATTTTGATCTCGTCGATGGTAAAGTCTCCGAGGAGTCTAACCTGCTCCACACGATCGGGGTAATGCGTCTTGAAGAAACTGCAGAGATATTTCCGACCCTCTTCCGCTGATTCGCAAAAGCGGTGCTGTCGCGCCTTCTCCAGCTTTTTCAATGCACATGGATCCACGTCAACGAGAGGCTGCCCCTTGGACGATTTGCGTTGGGCTTGGTAGGAGCTACATCTTGACAGCCTCTGGATATCTCTTTTAATCTCTTTCGCTTGTTTCTTGAACTCGTTCGAATTTGGCTGTAGCTTTGGATCCGGTCCTTTCAGCGAGATGCTTATGTCTGTACGAAACTTGGTGATCCGTGGCTCCACCGTAGACGCACTTATGGAGCCACGAGTAGGCTTATTCCAGAACTGGTCCTCACCATCGTGTAGCACATGGGCAATATCATCCTCTTCAGCTATGAGGTCTTGCGCGAAGCTTCTGGGCGTTGTGAAGAATTCAGACTGGGGCTCGTTCTTATCGTACAGGATACGAGCGAAAGTGGCGTCGATCCAGGAGCTCGATCTCTTGTGAGGCACACGCTCATAATCCACCTGCATCTTTACTGCTATCACAGAAGTGACCTTGAAAACACACTTTTTGTAAACCGGAAGTTGGAAAGAATAGATGGCGCATATACTAGCGACAGAATAACTGCTGAGTAGGATGATAGGATGTCACAGTCGTCTTAGCAGCTCCAATGAGAGAAATAGGTTGCAGGTGTAACCAGTTAATTATGGCTAATCGTTACCCAAACTGAGAACCACGCTCGGAAAACGGGCAAATTGAGGGATGTGCTGCCTGCGCTGGTGTTATGGATGCTTAGGTTAACGGAAAGAGAGTTCAGGGGTCCCTCAGGGTCTGGTGTCTTGCCGCAATCACCTAGAGGGCCTAATGAGGGAGCGATCCGTCAAAGTTTCGATGTCGAACGGTTTTGTTAAACGGCGAAGGTACTTGTATTTGTTTGCTCCACGACGGACCGGCGTCGGGGTGGTTGAAATAGTAAAATCGAAGTGAAAGTCCGGAGCAGAGCAAGACTTACCAGTAATTAAAAGCCCATAGGGAAAAGGGCAGAAAGTAGCAATCCAAATTCATGACAAGAGTAATAAGGACTGCCTCATTTACCACCGTGAACGATCTTCATGGCCATCTCTCATACTTATAGTATTGTTCTGCTTCTATTGTATTCTAGATATTGAGGCTCAGCAGTACAACGAAATTCTGGAATCCAGGGTCTGGTTCTCCAGACCTCCTGTGTATTCATTGTTCCTTTGATGCACTGAGAGATGTTCTTTCACCGATAATCAAAGATAACTACTCTCCTATAATATAAACATCAGGCAAGAATTAGCGCCATTTAGGCAAGCACTCAGCAGCATCAACATTCGATTGGGTTTGGAACACGCCAGACTCTACGGAGATCAGGGAACTTAGTCGCTATACCACCGTAGCGCCGTAAAGAATGTGGTGACAAGTCGGTAAATATACTCCCCCAAAGGAGCTTTGCGTAGCAGCTGCCCTCTACAATTCTTGCCATTGGGTAGCTCTACATACCTTCTTCCCAACAAGCCCAAGTGATGTAGACCGCAATGGCGCGGGCCTTGGCCCACGTAGCGCGTGATCACGGCACTACCGGATTTGAACAACTAGCCGCCTCCGGGCACCTGGTTCAAGCCACGGAAGGGCCGGGCCGTGGTCCCTCGCGTTGCACATGTCGGTCAGCCGAAATTCCCCGCGCAAGCAGATCGCTGCCGGGATCGCTGCCGGTAGGCGCGGAATTCGTACAATCACTGGTCCCACCGGGAAGGAACAAAGGGTATGCAGTACCATTGTCAGAACACGTTTTGACGAGCAGGTAGCCAATGCCACGGCAAACAACCACATGAATAGAGCTCCAAGACTCTGAAGAAGCTGATATCCTAGAAAGTGGGATATGATATTGAAAGAAGAATCCAGGTTGAAGTACTGATAGTAGTTAATATGATAAATTTTGGTGACAATTGAAGCAAGGCGGAATATTCTAAAGGAATACTGAGTAGATACGGTAGCTGGAGGCTTTCTTTTGAGTTTCAGATCGAAAAGACATAGTCAGCCGCGGCACTGGATCCGAAACAAAGAGTTGATGTAAGCAAGCGATTTCCATTCCCCGGATATGAATGCATCACAGACAGGTATCGCCATGACTTGCTTTACAGGGGTGTGGGGCTTCTCTCCTCGCTCGGGTGGTTGTGGAGCTTTATGGTCCCTCTTATCGAGGTTGCGGACATCATCTGGCTTCTTGATTTTGGGGCAATCTTACCGTTATTACACTTTCATCATATTGATTACGGAACTCATCCTCGCTGATACGAGATCTGCTCCCTCCTCCGTATTCTCATAGAAGTTCCGCAACAAAAAAAATGGGGTACATTTAAGGGGGTAACTCTATCCATCCAAGCGGGTAGGAGTTGGTGTGAGGGCTGTTGCTTGGGGTGGACCCGCTTGGGGTGGACCCGCTTGGGGTGGACCCGCTTGGGGATCCACCAGCGTTTTGCATAAACAGCTGTTTAGTTCGCCAGAGACCTTCTGTTATCTTCTTCTTCTCTCACCTTCGTGCTACAACAATTAGACGAAGTTGACCAAACTATTGGGACTTCGCACTTGGTCCGCTAGCAGCTTAGTCGAACGAGAGCGAGCCTTGTGATTGTACTGGGCGAGGCTTGAATTGTCTGGGTAAATCGCCTAACTCTCGGGTCCGTTTTCTCTTTCATAGCCCAAGCCATGCAATCTACACCATCTCTTTTGCGGCTTTGAATGGCAACTGGGCGGGGGGGGGGTGGGTAAGGTTGACATTTACCAAAGTCGCATCAGCATAACTGCAATTTCACCTTTCTCACATCTTAGTAACTCTTGGCGTTTAGCATTGTGATAGTGATTTGTCGTGTGAATAGCTGATTATGCGCCATTGACCTTTTCGACGAAGCTGTCAAAAGAAATCCATCGCTAAGATTGACATATGATGACGCGCATATCCTGTTCTCTGGAAATACGACATCTGCTAGCGCCCACACTTACGCAGTACTAAGGTTAGTGCAGGTTCTCCACACACAGCGTGCTGCAATGAAGCACGCTCGATCCGAAGGTTATAGCCGCTAGGATATTCAGTACGAGTGCGAGAGTCAAATTCGTGGCCAGTCACCCAATTCTTGGCTGAGCCCTATTCAGAGCTCATGAAAATGCTGGTAGTATACTACCTTCAAAGGTATGAGGGTGATTGGAATTGGATGAGCATTGATAGCGATGATGGTGATGGTGGCGCTCGTCGTGGCGCTTTTCATCGTCACGTGAGAGGACGAGCTTGAAGTGGTGGTGTCTTTGCTTTGTCTACAGTAGGCTCCAGTTTATAGGGGAAATCTTTGCTGCACGCAAATTGAACCCATACAATACTGTGTAAAGGTAAGTACGGTTGTGGATCCCAAAAGCACCACTTTTAGTACGGCAAAGCCAATGTTGAAGGCTTGCTTTTTATTGCAGAATCCGCGAATTGGTCCGCATTCTAGGCCTAGATCTTCAGTTTACAGTTTATACTTTTACATCTATGTTAAGTTAACTTTTACCTATTCATTTAGGCCTAATACGATAGCAACGTCTTTATTGGTGGAATCGCTCCTAGTGTGACCGATCACACCCGAAGCCAGCGTATCCTGAGGTTAGGTCCCGAGCAGCAGAAGCGGAAGCCACACGGTCTCAGCATCTTCGCGCATTTTTACCACTTTTTTTTACTTCGCACTTGAATAGCCTACGCCACAGAACGAAATCCAAAAATTCACTTCCAGCTATCTGTAGATATCTCTCTTGGCTATGGGTGTATCGAGTTTTCATTGCAAAAAGTTGTGTCTCCGTTGAGGAGTTCCAGATTCCTCAAGGTATAGTCTGTAAAGTGCGTCTTCGTTGACACATCGAGGCGAAGTGAGATGTGGTTTGTGTGGTATCTTGACTAGAAGTAAGGTTAAAAAAAACAGGTTTAGACATTTTAATTTACCTACTACGTACTTTCTACACAATACTACTTTTCTTGACTGAGGCAAAGCGAGATCGACGGTGCAATGGAATTGTTAGTGTGTTTCGACCGCAGCCCTTGACCGATCGAAGCAGAGCGAGATGGACCCCGGGACTTCGATGACCAAAGATCAGTTCCCGGTGGCAGATGGACGTTTTCCTAGAACCAGGTCATCTCTATCTTCGCCGTAACTAGTATTGTCCCCTATCATCGCACGCAAATCTCTCGACCAACCAACCAACATTGCTTTGAAACACTTGGACCAAAGTACTCAACTGATTAATGACCACGGTGATAACAGCATTTTTACAGATGTCAAATAATCAAAATTGACCTACCCAACGGGTTTGCATAGTTTGATCAGCGTTAGCAATGAGTCAATGTGTGTCTTGATAAGCTAAACACCTTAGTTACAGCAATTTTGAACGACTTAGCAGTACGGTGGCGACTGTATCGCAGAACCGAGAGCAACATGGTGCTCAGTTTCCCAATGCTTGTACTGCAATCCTGGGATATCGAAGCCAAGCCAATTCAGACCAGCAGACGCGGGCGGAGTCATTGACAAAACGATGTTATCAAACTCAACGATTTCCTCCCGTTGGTATCGCTGACCGGTGATGAAACCGAGTTAAAGATGGCCAACCTTGAGGTTGTGCATTGAAACCATTAAAATTGTTGAAGGAAAGTTATCACTGAAATTTCTGCGACCTTTAGCCTAGGAAACCACCTCATGTCAATCGGCAACTCACTTTCTTTAAACCTGGCCTCACGTCGTCTTGGGAAAACTACTGCAG
>JAOYMO020423181.1:0-24330 GCA_025802455.2 Iodosphaeria phyllophila | reverse complement strand
GTCGTTGGTGTCATCTCAAATGCCAGCATTTATTGGCCCTTCCGCCTGGGTGTCGCCAAATTCTTCAATCCGACAATTCCAGTATCTCCGTCCGTGCGGGCGGCAAGCTCACAGTAGTACACAGTAAACGGCAACACGGCAACGGAGACAGAACGGAGGATCGTTTTCCATGTCCAGTGGTAGGTAGGTAACAGGCCACTCACTGGCTTCTTACGTGGTGCTGTTCCACATTTCACGGCAGTTGCTTGCCCAATTAAAATATAGAATGATCCTTGATGAGGGAGTTAAACTACCTTCGTCTACCCAAAAGTCTGTAGCTAGGCACTCAAAGCACTCTTTGAATTTGAGTGGTGATGTCAATTAGCCATAGCTAACAAATTGGCTGGCGGCAAAGGTGCTCTCCGTACTCGTGACTGGCCACCACAGACTTTTGGATAGACGAAGGTAGTTCGACAGTTGCAGCTGGTCGAGATCCCGTCGAAGTGTGTTACCGACGGGAATCCATTTGCGGTAGTACCGGTACCAGTAGAAGGTTCTCTGTGTGTGCTAGAAGCTGACACTGCCGCGTTACGGTATCTGACTTCTGGGCAGCACCGTAGTGGAGCCTTCGAATCGGCAGGGCAGAGCGCTCGGCCAATAGAATTTATCACGTCTCATGCTCAGAATCAGATGCGCCTTGCATCTCCAGGATCTTGCGAATTGAACTGTTCAACTGACTCGTACCTCCGTTTCTCCGAAAGTAAAGTCCCCGAAAGGTGCTTTCAGTGCTGCACTCAAGCCTCATCGAAGATCTTTTTGAGGCTTTACTCTCGGAGAGTTGGAGGTGCAAGTTGAGCTGGGAGATACTTTGACGGTGGAATGAATTCCAGTGGCCGAAATCTATAGTAGTTGCAAGGCTCCACCACAGTCACGTCCATAAGTTAGGTCATGCGGTATTGCCAGGGCTTAAGAATGTGAAAACAGATGGAGACCGAAACTTCTAGAGGGTCTCCAAGAGAAGTGGTCCCATCTCCACAAATTGATCTGAGGGTTCCATTTCATCGACTACTTAATATGCTGTTAGTTCATAGGCCATTTCAATCGCGATGCTCGTCGTTTATACCCTATGGCTGGAAAGCCCAAAGAACGAAAACCCTGGACGGCACCTGAGACTACCAATAATTCAGATGCTAGTGCTACCAGCAGTTCGACGCTTTGCACTAACATGACTCGTTTGTCAATTATAAGCGAGACACGGCAGAAATATGAAAACAGTCGGGAAAAAACAGCATGGTGGTGGAGGTACTGGTGCAGCGGATTTAACCAAACATCTCTCAAACACGAGTAACTTAACGCTACTTGAGCATCAGATTTTGTTTTCGTTACAACCCAATAGACATACCGGTGCTCTTCAAGGCGGCCCAAAAAAAAACACGATCACAAAATACGGAGACCGCGGATTGTCTAGGTTTACTTATTTTACAAGTCAGCTTTCATCTCTCGCCCTGTGGCTAGTGTTGCACGAGTAATGCGAAAAAGCTGCAAGAAGCTCGGTGATGTTTCGTCCTCACGATAGGGCCAGGTAAGGCCAGGTCGACGAGAAGTTTCAGGAACGCAGCGTTTCGTGCAGTTAGTCACTGCTCACATCACTACGACCCGCTTGAGGGGCTCTCCAGCACAGGCACTCGGGGCATTAATATCTGACCGATGACGATGATGGTCAATTAGCATCTGTTCTGGCTTCATTCGCTATATACCACCATATAGCCTCAGAATCCAGAAGAGCCATCCGCATCAGACTTGCGAGACCCTTCATCCACTATCCCATAAAATAGATATGTCCGGCAAAGTGCGTCCTAGTAAAGCCCAAACCCGATTCCTACCGGCATAGCCTCGAACTCGTATTGACTCGAAGCTGTCAGCGTGACACCCACTAGCCACCACTGCCGCAAATCGTCAAGCAAAGCCGTAGCATAATGCTTTTAAAGGGGAGCGAGTTGTGAACAATGTAACTAGCTGCGACCATATCCTGGTCTTATGTCCAACAGTTGTCAAAGACAGTCTGTCATGATGATCGTGTTGACAATGTCTCTTGATAGCATGCCTCCCTAAATATGCCTTTGTTGAACACCCGTCCCATAACAGCGTTCTTTCCAATGCGGTACTGTAGTAGTATCAATGCCTGTCTTCCCATGATGCTCTTTCCGTATCTCGCCATGCAACAAACTTCATGCGATGGCAATTTCAGAAAGTTTTGTCGGGTTGACCCATGAATATCATGACTCGGCCTGATCGAATCAATGGTAAAAGAGATCGCTCTGAGCAGTTACCATCCCGGAAAATGTGCCGAACATAGTGTTAAAACATTCAACACTAGAATTCGCTCGTCATCCAGCATCCTACCCCTCCATCTCCCTCGCCCCCTCCGACGCGTTGTGTTCTGTGAGGGAAGCGTTGGACAGCACAGCTTGCGCAAATACGGTAGATATGCAATCTCTTGTTACTGTGTACTATGGCAGAACAAGTTCAAGGATTCCACCGGTCAATTCCTTCTTAGGAAAGGACTTCGCCGAGACGCATTCGCCGACTGCAAGAATGTCGAATCGGATGGTGGAGGAAATATAGTACCGGTAGGAACGTAGGCAATCTGAGATCTCATAGCTGACTCTCCCCGCGCCAAATACCGCAGTAGATTGCGGCCCTACTTTGACCGAAATTCTTCATGGTCGTGAAAACAGTGCGACAGAGTGTATGATTGGTTGCGCTTCGGGATTTGATTTGTACAGGTTGTCAAGCTTGTACCGGCTAGGGGCGTTAACACCGCACGAATACAACGTCGGAGGCATTGGAGGGTTTGAATCCCTGCTATTTCAGTTTCACGGCCAATAGGTGCTTCAAGCTCAGGACACGAGGTTGCATTAATCCGGACCTACCTCACCGCACACCAACATGATATTTTCGGTTCTACCGTGCGCGTGACCTGAACACCTCCGAGCGGCCAGCCCGCCCGAATGCCGATACCAGCACAAGTAAATCCTCAATCAAATCGACAAAATTGCTTTGGAGGAAAGTGAGTCGCGAGATTGACGAGTCGTACTTTGAACAAAACCATTACCTAATTAACCCCTGCCTATGGTGCTAAACGAGCTCATGATCTCCAGGATATCGCAAGTATGTACTTTGTGCAAACTGAACCACGACTTGTGTCTTGAAACCCGTCACGTACGGAGCCAATGCGAACGAACTCAGACTTCTCAGTAGCCTTCTGGAACCCAACCGCTAGGTCCATAGGAATTCTATGTATAACTGCGTTGGGGAACTTCAAATAATCCCATGATGAATATTTGCCAATCGAGACTCTTACTGTAGGATATCGGTAGCGAATTGTGAGAGATTTCTCCATTCGATAATCGATTGTGACGCAATAGGCACAATGACATAGTTACTATCCACGCCAGTATCATTCTGGTAGTGTAGAATGTACCCTGATATCACGCCAAGTGAAATTCCGGTGATGATTACACTACGGTACCTGTACAAGAACATTTCCAGCAAGGGTGCTTGTACCAGGCAGGTCAACAGGCCTTGAGTCATGTGGAGCAGCGCCAAGACATGGATCCTAATCAGTCCTCGTCTCAGGCACCAAGCTGCCGAATCTGTACTGCAATCAAACAAGTTCCCAAGGGGAAAAACAATTCATCCTGATAACCTGGGATCCGTGGCGTGATTGTGCTGTATTGAAGGCGTCCGTGCCATCTAGGGTGTTATCTACGTAGCGCCACGTGTATCGTGTATTGAACGTTTCTTGTAATTCCGTACGTATTGTTAACTTGCCGCTACATCAGGCATAAGTGGAGCATAGTATTTCTATGGGTATGACGGCTGGATCTGGGTAAGGGAAACCCCCATTTGCGACCAAAATGGGTTGTCTCACCTGATAGTTATCTCGACGAGCCGTATCTTCACGAATATTTCAACATAAATTCCGCTTTCTGACATGTCACTAACACAAGTTTAGTACTCAATTTAAAAGGCGTAATTGGGTAGGCACCGTGATTAACCCTCGATTACGCCAGGATTAGCATCTCTGTTGCCACCTAGATTAATAAAGTGGCAGCACTCTACGCCAAGTGAATAGACACTTTCCCATGTTTACGCGTTGTACAGTGCAACAGAGTAGCGCGCGCGCGCGTTGGAACTGAAGCTTCCCCCGAGTACGGTGTAGTGTTAAATTTCAAATCAGGCCAAAATACGTCCGACCACCAGTATCGAGAGGGCTGGGCAAACCGTCTGGTTGAGCAGGTGTGGTGATGATTACAGGCATGAGTTTCATTCACGCATAAAAGTCCGGTGAAGAAGGTCGCCCAAGCTGTGGCTTTTGTGGCCAATGAGAACTGTAATGCTTATTCCCGCCAACCAAAGCTACGGGTCACGAATCCGTCCGCCCTGCTCTCTGCCGGGGGCTGTAATCCTTGTCCAGCGGCGGTGCGTACCGATACAAATCGGTACCAACAACCTACGGAGCAACCGTGGATTCAACAGCCAGTTTTAAATAGGTAGACTACTATGTGATGGCTAGTCTTAAAATGGGACTGCCGTGGCTCGGGAGGAACGGAAGGGTAGACGAGTGTGGCCCCTCATGGAGGAGGTATCGATCCTATTTAAAGAGATTGATTAATTGCCCCTACTAGTATTGTATCGGAAGTTAACCGGCATGAGGTATCAGACGAGAGAACGCATTATCTACGATTATAAATCAAACCATCTTGGGAACTCGAGACACTGCTATTGTAGGGCCACGCTAGGAGAAGGTAATTGTATGGCAATCCGCGTAATTCAATTTGAAGTTGGAACATTTTGAACTGGTCAAAATTAAGGTGACTCGTTGTCCTTTAGTGTGATGCTGTGAACTACCTACCTCCTAGTTTGACACCCAACTAAGGTACCCAACGCTCTGGACGCAGCACAAACTGATAGTAGCGCTGATGGCAGGGGCGATACCGATAGCAGACGCCTATGATACAGTTGATATCGGTGGTGTGGGTGTTGTATGATGGAGAGATATCATTGCGGAAGCACGCAAGAAGCCCTGATATTCGCTGGTCCTTGCTCAAAGTCTCTGCCGCTGTTTTCAGAGACATTCACGCTTTTTCGGGCAGAACGAATCTCTTTGGAAGTGCAGGACAACTGGGCAGCAGTACCCCGCAACATTCTAGTCCGGTGATGATGTGTGCCGGAGACTACCTCTAAGCGAAAGACAAGGAATCAGGTGGAGGTTAAAGAAATACCCCATAGATGATGGATACCTCGCACGGCAGGCCTTCAAATCCAGCATGCTACTGGCAAACGCCAACCTTCTAGTACTTGAGGTAGCGTGGTGGTTCATGGATACCGGTATGCTAGTGGTGTACGACATCGAAAAGTTCCACTTGCTCTACTGTGGTAGATCATTTGGTCTATGCTCCCTGTATTGATGACAGAATGCAAGTGCCGACGATCATATGGGGAAACGCTAGGCTGGCTGCGCATCGATGACAACCAGCCACAAATCCACGCAGGTTTATCCCGAAATAAACATTACTGCTATTCTGATACAATGGGCTCTCCACCCCCAAGAAGTAACTTTGAAGAGGACAGAAGTTGCTATCGAGGATACAGACAACGCCATCGGAGCAGTATAAGCATCTTCTGCCGAGATACCCGATGGGATTGATAATCGAGTCAGATAGGATAGGCTTATTGTTCGGCAGTGTCAATTCAGCAACAATAGTGGAGGGATCAGGCGTTAGTCTCGCTACCTAGGAGCTTGAGTAGGGCAAAACCCGTCCCTACAAAGATACATACCCAAGTTAGAGGTTAGATCAAATAAGATCAGAGGCTGTAGGATGCTTGGTGGTATGGCTTTGACGAAGAAGAGTCGTCAGACCAGGATGCAGCTTTGAAGGGGACAATCCATGAATGTTTCATAGTCATACTACGTTTCCAATCTGCCAGTGCGGATTACGGACGGAAAACATCAGAGAAGACGAATGAAAAGGCGATGTATTGATGCCATGATCACAAGACTAGTTTCCGGGTTCACGAGTATGATGCGGGTAATAGATGATAGGCTTCCATTAACCCATCCCAGATCTAATGGGGACAGAGTGCACTAGTGTGGTGGCTTTGATGGCTGGATTTGATCCAATTTCTGTCAGCGTTAATTCTTACAACTCATACAGATTGTGCATGGGTAACTTGCTCGGTAGATTCTCACTTCCAACTCTTAAACGTGATCAAAAATGTGTGTTTGTGTCACGAACATTTACTGGCATGGTGCCAAGCGGTGAGGACGACGGTCTCTGTAAAGGATCACATCCCGGTACAATATCATCGAGGTACATAAGCCTTTGCTGCGCCCTAAAAGGGAATTACCGGAATATCTAACTGAAAAGAGTGTCCGTGTGGGACTGTCTGCGCTGGCAGGCCAGTGAGCGAACAGCAGCTCTTGTCGTCAGAAGCTTTGCACCTGGAGAAAATAGCAAACGCTGAACTTCCGTCAAATTCTATTGGCGTGTTCCTGTGGAGGCAATAGTAAGAGCACATACAGCGCCTCACGGACAATCGTAACATATGGATTCCCCGGTACTAGTTGTGACCAATTCTGGGTTACTTGGGTCAGCTAGAAATCCTTGGGACGTATCACAAATACACTTCCCATAACCACTACATCGTGTCTCATCGTTCAACCAAATTTGACTGGCAAATCAAGTTAATGTGATTTTCCAAGGAACCTCCAGCCTCATTAGTTGGTATCCTAGAGTAGTGGGAGTATCGACAAATCGATGCAAGATTCAATTCGTAAACACATTGTAAACATTTTGGTACCTGATCTGACTGCTCGATATCACTCCGGGGACCGGCCTAGAGGGCCTGGCTCAAAATAAAACCGGAAAGCTTCGCTATCAGCCGTGAAGCTCAGGCTTGTTCTAACCTATGGTTGACACAAGGGAAGGTCTCCATTCCTTCCATACGCATTCTTCGGAGCTTCCGTCCATGCCTCGAACGGATCCGCCTCCACATGACGATCTGACCATGCTGGATCTCGTTTCAAAACGTGGCCAGAAGATGGGTTGCGAGCGAACCAGGGCTCCAAGGATGGACGCTGGAGACTAGAGATTTAGATGCGAATCCCTGGACTGGAGAAAATGGAAGGTACCTAGTGCCTCATCTATCTACTCTGTAGGCACGATAAGAAAGCAGGCAGTGAAAAGTGCCGGTATCCACACTCTGTGCGCAACTCTTCAAGGCATACCTGTACATATCGGTGGGGTGAGGCAATGGTGCATCATCGTCCGAACCACCACTCCCTACGCCATCGGGTAGACGACACAATTTTATATATTAGCGACACTCCGACATGTTTATCTCATGTCATTCATTCCTATCAACAAATATTCAGTGAAGCGACCGCAACAGGCTTTGACGAAGTAGTGATTCGGGTTTTGAGCGGCGGCGTGACGCAGCTCGGCCCGACTCGTGACTATAGATAGGGTTTACCCATGATTTCATAATCATGACTACAGTAGATACGTACAACATGGAGTGTTGACCTACCGGTAACCGCTTCCGACAGCAGTTTATTTCTTCTTGCTCTTCTAAGAAAAGAATTGTTTCGGCAAAAGACAGGTTTCAGCGACAGGAAGGTGAACGATAGCACTTTGCGATGTTGCCAGGGTCCTGAAGTGTTACGTAAATTTGAAATGGATGCAATAACAGTGACACCGCCAAGTACATGCGATAGGTGTACTCACACACTGGATTCCAGAATATGGAAAGAGATCTGGTCTTTTGCAACCCAGGAGTAGGGATCGGATCTCCCCCGGCGGCGAGTTTTCAAAACGATGTTCTTGATTCAGCACATTGATGAATTTGTAGCCTCAATTGATTGACTGCTGTTGGTACAGATCCCAGGTAAGTAAGGTCGAAAGATCTCGGCTTCATTCCAGTCGAAGTCAACCAGGATATTACCGGTATGAGGCTGACCTGTCTGGTTAAAGATTTTTCTACGGAAATACTAAGTTAAATGGAAAGTACAGAAGTTGCATGCTGTTTTGGCATTACGTATTCACTACCTCCAAAACTGCGATATTTGACTCGAAGCATCTTTCAAACCGCGCTGACGCACAGATGGCCTTTACCGTTGACTATGAAACTCTATATCAGCAACTATCTTTTGGTGGATAATAGCACACGCCAAACTATAAATACTTCACTATTAACGGAAGAGCAGTCACGATGCGCCACCACTCATCCAAGGAACAGAGATAGAGGTGCGATCAGATGGTGGGGGTCAAGTTCAGGTTTTCCCAATAATGCATAAGTTACGGAGTACAATAAGTCTACACTTGTTCGTCCATACCTTCAGATATCGAGAGATGTTAGGGTCACATACAATTACGGATAACTACAGGTTCAATCACTGAACCGGCACCGATTGTAGGTGTGGTGATTGTATACTGCAAGGCCAAGTTAGAGCGTTGGGTGCTTCATTTAACAGCTACAAGACTTCCCACATCTACTATCATTAAATGAGACGCTTTCAATGGAAATTTATGCCATCAATTGTCGATCCGAAACGAACGATATCGCACCGTATCGAGTCCCTGACACTTGTGAGCAAGGGGAGTTGAGAAAACACCATCCAAGGCACTCCATCAACTCTAAGCTTGGTACCGTTGATTTTGATCTCTATTAAGAAAAATTGAGTGGCCTCATTTCTGTTAGATCTTTGGTAGCAAAAACTTGTTTGATGCGACGATGACATGGTTGGTCTTTTGAGGACTGGCAATGTTCATCCCTTCCCTAGGCGGTGGCGCGAGAGCTCACAGGACATTTCCTAGAATAAACCTTTTTAGGTAGTTTAAATTAGGTTCTGTTATTTCTTTATAGTCTAAGTTGTATTGCATTCATCTTTACCCAAGGAGCAGTTGATCACCATTGTGAACCGCTGTTGTCACGGGATCAAGGCATCCGGGAGTTGTTGGTTCAGAAGCTATTAACTAGAAAGGGCCTGCGTTGGTCATTTGGTTCAATGAATATGTATGCTTTGGGCAATCGAAAAAGGCGGAGCAATGTATCGATGTATATGTAAGAAGATCGTCAGATCAGTTGGGATCGCATTGTATCGGGGGTGTAACTTCCGCGTGGTTAGGATTGTACAACCTTACAAATTTCTTTTGTTAAGTTGCTAGAAGAGAGTACGCTCTTGATGATCAAGTCCTGCGTTCTTGTATCAAGATTCTGGCTCGTTAATCTTGTAAGAGGGTTGATGCAGGGCTGTTAGATTTACAGATGATTCCGTCTATCAAGCGATATTGCCAGAATGCGTCCCAGGGCATTTCACACCTCGACTTAGGATGAATCTGCCTATTAATTTGATGTAGATGAAGCAATGAAGTAAAATATGAGCGCTGTCACTAAGTTAACCAGCACGATGCTGTGCTGAAACGACAGCGAGATCATGTCCCATTGGTACGCCTTATTATACTACCCTAGCCCGAAAGAACGTCGCCGTTCCCACAGTATTCCGAATTTGGCAACGTTCGTGGTTACTCTTTTTATGAGCTCGGTGATCAGAACTACAGGGAAGGGAAGCACACTGTTGTATCTGCTATATAACTAGCTCCCTCACTAACCATTATTGTGAATCTGCTAAAGCTCGAGGACCTACCGATTGTCAGTGTCATTTGATCGGTCGTACGTTTGTGTAGCTGATTTGTTCGTTTGTGTAAGACGCTAGCCTGAGTACAGCTATGCCATCAACACCCTCTACTGCGTTTTACTGTTGCTTAACCTTCTGATAGCATGAATAGCCAGCAGTCAGAACAAAAGAAGATGCGTCATTGGTTACGAAAAGGGCACTAGATTTCTAATTGTGCAAATCGAAGTTCTCGGGTAGAAAACTTCACGTCAATTCTTGCGAATGGGGGATGCATGGATATTTCAGGGCTGCTGATGTGGGGTTGGCGCGTTGATGCGAGGTCATACGAGAATTCAGAACAAGTGTCAGGTGTGATACCGATATAACTGGACGAAGAAGGTACTGATGAAGTCGGTAAGTAATATGTTAGATGTGATGAGATGGTGTAGGTGCTCACACGCTCCCCCAGAGAGTCGCTTCTTTGACTAGGTCGGTTTATCTTGGTGCGTTGTTAGTTCATTACAGTAAAGAAACTTTCATATGAAACCAATGCACTGGCCGGCACTCATACTCTCTGATAACTGAAAAGGCTGAGATCAAGGTTGGACTTGCTGCTGCTGTTCTCAAGCGTGTAAGTTATCGTGACAGCATCGGGTGTAGATAGCGCGGGCAGTCAAAGTGAAAACTTGGCTGTAAAACACGACACAACTGCTACAGAATGAGGCGAGTGTGAGAACCATAATCCCCTCACAAAGCACGCTCCTGAATTGAATCAAACAAGAAGAGGCTTTGCTCATGGTCCTATCGTCAGCCAGAAGTTGGATATCCCATTGTTATCAGAACTATCAGTACCACAGTTCATACAATCGTATGGATCATTGTTGGTTGGGCTTCGAAGTAATTACTTTGGGGTACCGGTAATGGGTGTAAAGTCGATGTATATTCGATCCGCTAGATGGTGAAGAACACGGAGGATATTCGTGGACCGTTACGAGCCAAGTGTTATTTAAGTAACTACAGCCATTAGGCAGCAGCAGCGCTACGGCGTTGGTGTTGGCTATTCCATTTCACAATAACCTGATGGCTCCGTTCTACGATATAGAAGTATGGAAGACCGACTACATACAAGTGGTGTCTGCAAATGACTACATAGATGGTGATTGCGCCACCGCCATTTTACTACAGACCGTACGTCCTGGTTCGGACCGAATATAGTCTGGAGAGATCACCAACCTAGGCTTAGAAGAATAGAAGACGGAATTAGCACATCATGATAACCTGAAATGCGGGAATGGTAGCAGTTACCGGATATTGGAGCCTTGTTCTTTGAGCCAATGTTCATCTAGCTTCAAGGAAAACAGGAATGTCGGTTGGTTGGTTGGTTGGCTGGTTGGGGGGGGGGGACGGTCGGTTCACATAAGCCGCTAAGTTGTTGGTCAGTTGGACGCCTATCAAGACGCCCTCGCAAGGCTTACATCTAAAAGGACAGAATGACGATTTTGAGAGCATATCCACCCGTCTGCGCAAGTCCTAAGGAGAGCGGTTCGAAGTTCTGACCGGAATTTGCCTCGATCAGTCTCACAACAGTCCTTCGGGATTGACGAGGTGGCTATGCAACCGGTAAAGTTTATGAAAGCGAGGACATGTATTCGCCATGCTCATTACGAAGCTGGCCAAGATACCGAGCATCGCTAATGTCTCTGCCTTCGAAAAGGCTTACCGATTTCGTCCTTTTAATTGTTGATGATGGATCCATACAGACATTCGTAGTCGTGGCAAGTTGGATTTATTTACATCGATACGGAATTTATATAGTAACCTACACAGTTCCAGCTATTTATGTCTCCCGTAACCGAAGAGCATCAATTGGAGCTACAGGGACCCGTTTCCCATAGATTACTCTAGATTGTCTATTTGGTAGCCAGAATGGGATAACGTGCGGACACGTGGAGGGTCGACTTTTTTTCTTCTTGACAAGCTAATCACTACCTTCGTTATTCCGAAAACCCGTCTAGAAAACACACCTTTGAGTGCGTCTGATCTGGAGTGAAAATCATTAATGCAAACTATCTGTAATCATTATGCCGGCTGAAAGAGAATTGAAAAGAATCAACTGAAGGAATTGAGGCCAGGGACATCGTAATTCAATTTGGTGTAAAACAAGAATGGTGATATTAAGCTACTAAGCGGTTTGGCTTTGTAGGAATCCGCCTGTCTGACGCCAGACAGGCGGGTTCCTAGAAAGTCAAGCCGCATAGTAAACATCACAGCAATTCCTTACCACAGTGACAACGGCACTGATCGAAAATGTGCCCAAAGGTGCCCCAGACGGACTTTCGGAACAATGGAGGTGCCAGGAGGTAACGAGAAGTTGGACCACGCTTGTCTCGTTGTCTTCGCTATAAGGGGGGGGCGGGGCGGCGGAATTCTATCATATGATCACGATAACACGATACTTGAATCTTGGGCAGCTATTTATGATCCTCATTCTGGGAAAGTCTGATCTCTTCATCTACGCTATTATCATAGACCTAGCTTCAAAGAATACTTTGCTTGCACGCAGCAATCACCTCCGTAATGCACAATACTGCTGATATTTAATGAGGTGATAGTCGACTTGATAGTGCGTCTATCCACGAAGCATACGAGCGCCATGTTCGACCTCCCATTTGCCTGCTGTACAGTCAAGGAGGCTGTACGGTAAACCCGTACTGTGTCGACTCAAGCGGGTAATCAAGGACTGGGATTAGACGGTAGTGAATAAGGACCAGGGAAGCGGTAGCGGTCGGCGGCCGACGGGAGTCGCATCGGCTCACCGACCTTTTTGATTTTCGTGGGCCTTGTCGACAGCAACAATGTGTGGTGTCATTTGGCGCAAAGCGGCCTTGTCCTCTTCAGTTGCCTTGAGACCCAATCTCTCCTCGGCGTGATCAGTGAGTTTAAGGCCAGCAAATCCCCACGCAAGTAGGAAACCGCCTACACCAAGGCGCGTGTGTGGCGATAGGTTCCGGAATGATCTGGTTTTGAATTGTGTGACTCGTTAACTAGAGCTCAGACCATATGTTCTGGAAGATGTTTGGAATGAGCCCTTGGAAGAGAGGGACGGCACCGATCTGAAATAGCTTTGACTCACAATGCCAGCGACTCAACGGAACAAAACATGCTATTCACAAAGAAAAGCTTTTTTACTTACGAAAGCAGCGACATTGGTGATTCGATCCAGGAGGCTAGGTATTTGAGTGGCAAGGTAGGCAATTCCTCCCACAATTCCTTCAGTAGGCGCGACTGAAATATGACACGCCCTTCCCGGGTTTGAACCGAGTTGCCAGGACCGCCAGATTGGTGTTGGTAAGGGAAAACGAGGCAGCACAGAGTTTAGATAGTGGTGTCGGTGTGACAGCCTGAAAATGTGCCCAACGGCCTTTGCAATACCGCTATCGGTCGAGAAGCGTCTTTCCTGGTCTTGGAGTTTTATTCTTGTCTTGACTGCAGGACTCGAACAAGGGTGAAGCTTGATAACGGCCGTTTTCCTCGTCGACGGTAAACGTTCGTGTTTTGTTTTAGGTCGTTACTAGCGACTCACATGCACGAGGTCAAGAATTGGACTCGATTGACCGCGGCGGGTTCAGTGACGGAACTTCCATCCAACCTTCCATGCAGGTGAATGCAATTGCAAGAATGAAACGCTGCAGGCATGGCAATTACCTACTGTATGGTGCGGCATGTATCCTGGAGGGATAGATATTCTGCTGGTTTACACCGCTTTTGGAGTGTTTACAAAATACACTCACTTGGGCCATTTTGGGCCCTTTTCATGTTTCTGGATAGTCATTACAGGTCTCCTTTTCCGCTATGCTTAATTGGAACGCTTGCGTGACTTATTTTAATACTGTACACAGTAGACTCTGATCTGCGTGACCGGAGTCCTGAGCGGGCGATTGGGATCAGGACATAGAATGGTAGGCTCGGCAAAAGTACCCCCACACTCGATATGCAGCCAGTGCCTGATTGCCGTAGTGACTGACACCCCAATCACGTTTCATTCCACAACTCTCACTCTTTCCTATGCAGAGACCCCCAACTTGCTGAGCGTTCCAATGCCTGAGGTTTCTCAACATGGATGAGGCTAAAGTACAACTGCCCTGGCAAATATGCTGGCGTTGTCCAGGTTGACAGCCTCCTAATGCAGGAACTCCCCGCCAGGGCTAAGAACGCCAGTGGAGGCTGGCCTTCAGGAGAAGGTAAGGTGGTTCTGTTGGGGAATTTATTTCTCTTGAGATTTTATAGGTACTTCGAGCTTTTACTGGAGCACTGGAAGACTTATCTACATCAAAACCTCGAGTTTTGCATGGGGCAGTTCAAGATGCGACTACGCGGGATCGTTGGTCTGAGAGGTGCATGCTGGCAAGCGGAACCAACACGCTTACCAACGGCATTGTGAGAATCCCGAAAGCGCAAAAACCGTCTAAAAATCTCTTCATCATGGTGAACGACACCTGGTTCTCATAATAGTTGTGGATATGGATTTGGCAGTAGCTACATGCAGGGGAGAAAGCTTTCGATAGAGGGTGCCGGTATGTGCATGTGTTGAGCGAAACTGCATGCGCTGATCGAGCTCTATGCGCAAACCGGAAGTAGATGGCGTTTTGGTGGCTGCACCACACAGAATCAAGGTACCTTGAATGAAATTCCGAGTAGAAATAAATTTCTTAATAGAACCGTCTGACCTTCTCCTGAAGGCCAGCATCCACTGCTGTTTCTAGCCATTACCGGCAGGCCATACAGAGTCAGGAACTTGGCAAGGCAGTCAGGCTTCGAATTTAACAGGGGCAAAGTCTTGTCATTCCTGGTTGACTGTGAGGACTTCCACTGTGTATTTCCTCTCTTTACCGCCTGTTGATGAGTCTTTCGTGCAGTATTTTTGCCAGGTGAGGCGGCGTTGAGGCGGCGGCGGCCTTGCAGTGGGCTCCTCCTGTTGGCTTAGAGGACCTGATGTGCTGATGTCGACGCCTGCCGCTAGCCCGCTGACATCCGTCGGAGCCGTGCGCCAGCCCACCCATGTTCAACAGCCCCGGCCTGCGGGAGCGACATGCGAGGTGCTCTTGCCGAATGTCTGTGTCTCACCCTCACCGATACTTGACGCGCAAGACTCCTGTCGGTCAATAGGCAGCATCTTTGCAGATGCACGCTGCTGACTTGAAGGATTCCTCATATCTTATATTGGTTCATCTCTGCATCCCCATTCTCTAAATAAAGTGGCTTGGATATCCTGCCGCTTCGGCTATTTCCTGCACTTCTTCTGCCTCTCTCATTCTCTACCCACAGTGGTGACTTGCTGATGGGATAGCCCCAGCTACAACAAAAGAACTACACTGGCCTTAGAAACATGAGGGGGCTCAGGATTCTCTGAGAAATATAAAATCGGAAGCGAAGTTTCCATAACTTTTTGCCTTCCTGGTTTTTCGCCCCGTCGATATAATTGCTCTTTCAACTTCAGGATTTCATCCAACTCTGACTTATGACAGACGAAAACTGCCTGTCACCTGGATTTCCTCTGACCCATTAACTGAGGTTCAGCCCTCTCCACTTCGACCCTTCAGTATCCTTGCACATTTTTGCTCTTCATGGACGCACTTCCGGTCGAGCTGCTACGGCTCATCTTCTCATCATGCGATTTCGAGTCGGTTAGGAATCTCCGTGAAGGAAATCGCCTGCTTGCTTTGGTAGGCTATGAATACTTGCTACCACCCCAGTTCCAGCTGCTGAGCTGGCGGAGAGATGTGGATCGCCTCCTTCGCATTTCGAACCACGAACAACTCAGAGGTAGCATTGATTCCGTCGTCTTCAACTTGTCTCCGATCGTACCTAACTGCACACGACTTGGCGCCCAGCCCCATGGAATTGGAGGAGATTTGCTCACCAACCAACAACAGGAGGGGGTGCTCGCCGAAGTGAACCAGATACAGAGGATGTTCCGATCTGCTGGCCGTCTGTACGCCCAGGAGACCGAATTGGAGGAGGCCTTGTCATCATTACCTAATCTCAAGGACTTGGAGGTCACATTCACGAAGTGCCCGTCCAACATGGAGATGCTGCAGGATTGTTACGATGTGAGGAAGACCTTCAGGGCGGACCCCGCCGAGGCTTGCAAGAATTTAAACGCCATAGTTTCGTCGTTGTCAGGGACGCAATTGTCGTCATTTTCAGTTGATTGTTTCCCCTTGGATCTTTTCAGGATTCAGAGTCATCGTCGACACTGGTTCACGCACGCCAAGTCGTTCGCGAGTCTTACCAGACTCAGTCTGACACTGGATCCTTCCGGTCTCAAAGGGCCTGCCTCGGCTAAGAAGGCCGTTAACGGACTTGGCTGGTTTCTGCAAATCCCACGCCAGCTGCGCAGCCTCAAGCTAGCTTTTCACTCTACTAGTGGTCAGACGAAGTACCAACTGTCTTTCAGGGAAATGCTACGCGGCCAGACATTTCACCAACTCACGGATCTGGCACTCGAGGGTGTCACCTGCCAGGAGCAGGACCTCAAATATTTTCTAGCTAGTCACGGCACGACGCTGGCACGACTGCGCTTAGGAGGTCCCGGATTGGCCAATCCTTACGAAGTTTCACGCGGCGGCCTCTATTTGTCCGGCGGCACATTCAAATCGCTCTTCACGTCACTAAACGGAAAAGTGCCAAGCCTCGAACGCCTTCATCTTGAGGGCATGTTCGAGTGCCAGCAACGCGGCTTATCATCGCACGAGATGTATAAATTCTACCCACTAACCAACGAAGATTGGGAAGACATTCCACCCCCTAGCTGGATTCACGAGTCGCGCAATGCCGTCAGCTGCTTGCCCTTCGAGCAGTATGTCTTCTTTGGCGGGTCTTACCCTGGTGGTAATTCACTGTCACATCACAACTATTGATAACGCCAGATCGACTGAGGAACGACGAATTTTACAACGACTCGACCCGATTCAACGGGGCGTTGAAAACACCATCAAAATCCCACGTAATCACTCTCCACTCTGCTTGACGGTTTACCCATTTTCGATATAGATGCGACTGGCGTTATTGGCTTTGATTCGGTTTCAATTGATTTCGGTTTTGACTTTTGGATTTTTATCAATTCATATATAGAAGGATTTGCTCCCGCAACCTGGATAGCGGTCGAATAAGGAGTTTGTATGCATAAACCATGAGTCCGTTTTCATTTTGGCACAGTCAATTCCACAACTTGTGGTATTGCGAGAATTTTCGATATTCAGGAGGAAGTTGCCATATGGGCGGGAAAGAAGACATACAGGATCGGGCCGCCCCCAAGAATTATAACTGTAGGGTACAATCGCGGGTCTGGGAGTGGGTTAACTCTGTTGGACGAGACGATAAAACAACATGACGAGTTTGTTAGCGATGGCATGATTGACGATTGTAATGATATAAACGTTTCCCCCCCTCTATTTTCTCGAGTATCACTACATTTACTTGTGATCTTGCGGCTATACCGGGATGATTCACAGGACTCTTGAGGTACGAAAACAGGTTATAGACAGAAGCATTCGGGCCCGGGTAAATCAGACGATATTTCCATGTGCTGTGAGAAATACGACATCCGCTCCCATTGCCATAACTTCAGATCTTGTTGCCGTGTACTTTTCTTCTGTGATTCGCTTCCAGCATGCTGTCACATGGTTTAGTATTTTGACCGGCAGACATTTCCAGTCTACTCGTACCTTCATACAACGATGTCCATAAGTACACAGTTAATGGTCCAGTCTTCCTGGTCAACCATGGAGCTGGGCTGGTCGCTCGTCCACTCGTCCAGTTTCGCATACCGACTGCCTTTCGATACTACAGTCCTACAATCTCGCTGGAGCCGGGTTCGGCGAGGTGGCTGACCAGTGGATCACGAAATCTTTATGCGTACTGAGATTGGACCCTTCTTCGTCTGCATTACAATCAAATCATGGTCGTATGAAATGTCCTCCATTGTGGTGTCAAATAGCCGGGCTCGTGGAATAACGCGCAATGCCATCACTGCTGTCATTATGTACATCTCACAATACGCCAAGCTGTACGAGTAATGGAATTCTCAATTAGCTGTGCTCCCTAGAAGATGAAGGGTCGGTTTACAGGTTTAGGGGGCCGAAGAAAAGGAAGGAATGGGCAATTTTCAAGATCCGTTTTGGTCAGATTTGCCTCGGACCGAGCCACAGCAAGGTCCCTGCTAGCATGCTCAAGTAACCCTAGCCAGAAAACACGTCGATCAGATATTTGATAATGGAATGAATGACTTACTGAGTTCCGATGCAAGCCCGGCTGCCCTTGCCGAACGCAATGAGCATCTTCTCAAGCCCGTAATTGGGCTCCCCGCTTTCCGTTAACCATCTCTCTGGTCGGAACTCGTTTGGATTCGGGAACAAACGCGCGTTGTAGTGGTTGATCATGGAGGTCATGCCGATTGGGGTACCGCGAGGGATGACCCAGATAACTTTTCCGTCCTCGCTCCGGTAGACGAGGTCTTCTTCTCGTGCGATACGTGCTGAGCGATGTGACACACCTGGCGTGACGCGCAATGCTTCGTGAATCACAGCCCAAAGGTACGGGCGCTTCTCTAAATCGACCCACTTCAATTTCGCAGGTTCAAGTCCATTGAGAGACGACATGAGCTTGGCGTATATTTCGGGTTGCCATAGCAGATAAAAGGTGATTACAGTCAGGGTGGCCTGATTGGATCATGTTAGTAACATGATTCTCTAGAGTCCGCGAGCATCAACGTAGAAAAATGAATGTTCTCACTGCAGTAGTCTCTGTCCCAGCCAGTAAGAAATTGAATCCCTCGCCAGAAAGACGATACATTGTCTTCTCCTCCTCAGGAAGAGTTTTGGAATTGATGAGGTCGTTAAAGACTCGACCACAGTCCGGATTATCAACGGCATTCTTAACGTATTTCGGAATGGTCACAGTCATCTGGTGCATGACGGTTTTAACGTCCTCGCCCATGTAGTCAGCCATTAAGGGCGCATAGGCAGCGAGCTTACGGGCAAAGACGTTGTGGCGCATCATATAGGCGCTGTTAAGGAAAGATTTGATCCAGGTAGCGAAGTTGGGCTCCCAACCTTCCTGGTCCACGAAACCCATGGATTCGCCAAACGCGTACTGTGATACGATGTCCGCCGTGAAGCAGTTGAAGGCCTCTTTAACGTTGAAGGCCTTATCTGTGCCAGCGGAACGCAGTATTTTGTCGGCGGTTCGCTGCGCGAATTCGAGCACTTCGCATTCTAGCTTGAGCATTTGCGACCGCGAGAAGTACTTAGCTAGAGGGCCATTCCGCATGCGGTGCAGTTCATGCGAGACCGTCGAGAAAGCTGTGACTGCGACCGGGCCCGCAGCCCCCGTGTTCAGTTGGTGTTGCCATTTGTCACGGATTCGCCCGCCGACGGCATATATCTCGTCCGTGAAGAGCGGATCGTCACAGTGTAGTTCATCCGGGTTGATACGAACTATCGGGCCTGTCCAAAGATAACTCAGAGGCTCATTAGCTTATACGAATGCTCGAAGTCGTCACTGTATAGGGAGGAGTAATGGTCGCGCACCGTATTTTTCATGCATGCCTTGGATTTTGCGGCCATATCGACCGACCAACCACCAATCATAATACCCTTCATATAGGTAGGCCATAGCCGCAAATCTAGGTCCGGGAAACCTGTAGAGCGGGTGGAAAGGCGACACATTGTAGAGCGCTAGAAGGATACGATACGCCACCCAGAGACAAACTAGTCGTGGGACATTAACAGGCGATAGCAGAGCTGTCAGGCTTTCCCAAGAGGGAACGAAACTGTCGTGTATGGCCATGGTGACTGTTGACGAACGGCATACAAATAAACCTGCTGGAGAAGAATAGAAGCAAGAACTCTTTGCCTAAGTGCTGTGCTTCCTACCCAAGTCTCATATCTGATATCAAGACGATAGTATCTGCCATAGGCGAGGCTGCTCTCTTTTCAGAATCCCTTTAAAACTTCGAGGGATTTGATGAGGGTGTTCAGGTCTGGCTGCAGTTTCTGGGATAGCATTCGGAGGAATCACTCAAAATGGCCCACTGCCGATGGAGCAGATCGATTCCACCCAGAAAGAGATACCGAGAATCCCTTTGCGACGCATACAGGCAGGTTAGGATTTCATCATACATACGTAGTTAACCTCCAGTACCTCCTAGAATAAAACCCCCTGTTGAACAGCTGGATTTTCGGTGCTCCACTATAACTCGCCTTCCACACCTATACCGATCATTAGTAGATGGATTCACATGAGTAAATGTTTTATCAACGATGATCTCCTTGCCTACTCCTTTATTATTATTATTATTATTTTTTACCAAGACCACATGCTAGTATCTTGCAAGCTAGAGCAAAGTTATAGTGCAACCCGTCGTCGGCATGGCAGCAGCCTGGTCTAAGTTTTCATATTGTCACGCAGAATACTATACAAGATCAAAGCGAGGTCCGTGTGTACCTCTGTTCTCGTTCAGCTCGCGTGACAAAGCTTCTACGTCCATGCCCCCACAATCCCGGGAGACAAGGTCCTATAGTATATCCTCTACAAGAACATATAAGGATGTACCCAATAACTTATCTCTCCTTTAATCCTTGTAGATCCCATCATCGGCAGTTCAATCTACCACTTCAGACTTGGTCTCGCATTCTTTTCGCCTGTCTTCGCGTACCGTAGTGTTCGGTTTTCTTGCGGAAGTTGCGCTACCAGTTGAGAAGCCGCCATACCAGGGATCTGAGGTTTTTTCCGACACAGGTGAACAAGTCTCCTCTAACGGAGGACGCAAGAAATTTGAATGGTAGGTACCATACACTGAACCGTGGGTGTCGCTATGATAGAAAATGGAAAACGATACAAGAGTGCGTTGCGATGGTTTGATCATACCACTCGATGTGGCACGGCTGTTTGGAATATCGAAGTGGAATTTTTGTAAAGGATAGAGTGCGAAAAGCGGACCTCATATAAACACGAACCGGGTGGGTCGCATACATATTGGACGGCAAATCATACCAGAAGCAGCGGAGACGACTTGGCACGGAACTGCAAGCAGCTCCACAAACACGGCAGTAATTTGAAAGATAAAAAATTGATGTTTCGTATGTAGATCATACTCTACCTTTTGGTAGTGGTGACTCTTCTTTTTTCTGCCTTTTTGCTCGAAACTATGGTGGTCGAATAACATGGACCATCGGTTGGAGACATGGTAATTATGATTGCCCTCAAATTCTGACGTCGCCGCGGAGCACAGGTTTGATTTGCAACAAACACTTGTCCAGCGCTCTGAAATCACATTCAAATTCGTATAGATCAAATTTCCCTAGGGATCATTTTGACTTCTATATTATGATAATATAGTGGCCCGGCCATGGGCATGTTCAACCCTGGTGTCGTTTTACTGGATATCCAACTTATTGAACGTGGGTGGATATCCAGACCCACATGGTCTACTGTAGAGCAGCCAATATCTGTTGGCGCACATGAATGGAATACATAAAAGAACTAATACCTACCCGTTTAAGATAGCTACCGATATACACCGGTATGATCTGTTTACTATGAGAGCAGAAATTTGCGAGGCGCAGGCAAAAGGCTTCTGGCAGATGCTGCTTCGTACACGCCCCGGAGCTTGCTTGTTGTAACCGGCGTGAATATCTATTATGGTAGTCTTCCGAATTCTGATCGGCACCCGGATCGCTTGGCTTTAAAATAAAAAAAAGTCAGGTTCAGGATTGATCCAACATCCTTGCTTTCATCGAACCCTATCATTCATCCTCTGCATATAGTGCCCCGAATTCTTCACGAACACCGTCTCTTACCTGCATGCCTTCCTGTTTTACCCCACAATTTTAGAGAGAGTTGCCGTTCCACACTGTTCATCTGTTCAGCTAAGTCGAACATCCCGTCCATACTCGTTAACACCAACATGAGCTGGCAACCCGAAATCTTGCATAGAAGTTACGGAATTGACTGTTGATTAGAGGATTTGAAGTTATGTTTTTGTTCCTGTTATAACGCTACCTACCACGTGACCTCAAGTGCGCGACCGCTGTTTACAAATCTCTACTACGCCTCACTCTGATCCGGGAGCTAGTGCCATTTTTACCAGCACAGGGCAAGGATCATGCGAGGCAGACCTGTGATCATCGAATGATCTCGCGGGCCAAGCAAGAAAGAGGATTCCGGGAGAACAACCCCCCGTATCGAGCAAACTTCATGGACAGAGGGTTCATACCTACTATGGTGCGTCTTTTCAATACTCAAAGTGGAGAACTGCAGGCTAGTGGATCATTTGGAATTTGGAAGGGGTTGACGAAAAGCCTCCATGTACAGAGAACTCAAGTTTTTCCTTCACTCTTTTGATCTCTGTCATGGTAAGTGTCGTTGCCACTACAGGGAATATGCGCGCGACGCGCACATGGAACCTGGCGTCACGCTAAGTCTCCATCGTTTCACTGGAGGAGGCAAAATGGGATCAGTGAATGGCTGATCGTATTATATGTGAAGGGACATCAAGGCCACCAGCGAGAGAACTTCCATGTGTCCCCTATGTATATAAAACATTGCTCTGCATAGTAGATCTTCCAGATGTTTGAATGCAGGAGCATAACTGAGTACCAGACAGACCGCGCGTCCCACAATCGTGATACATTATTCACATTACAACCTCTGGTATCCACAATTACTACCAGACGGACCGAAAACATATGAGGTGGTGATGCCCAGCCCACTGTAAATGTAAGTTTGTGTGCTGAGAGTCTGAGACGAATGGAAGTCTAACATTCATTTTGCTTCACTTTTGCTGTGCCTTAGATAGAACCCCTTTTCATACAGTATCCGGCATAGAATCCTGCACTAGGAGGGAGGCCAACTTGGCCCTGGGGAAATTTTTGGATCCCAATCATTAATTTTCTCAACCAGGACGATCAAACAAGTATACTCCCCGGGCTTAGGATTGTAAGATTCTTTGCAGCCCTGTCTAAATTTATTGGTCGTGGTTGGGTTTTGTAATACCAAAGAGCTTTTGCGAAATGCAAACGCAGGGAACGTAGATAACTGGAATGACGATCACTCGGAGGTCCATCTTCGCCAGCTCATGATAAGCATCATGGCAGCATGCGTTTGATATTTACCAGTTAGTACCTCGGCGCATACTATTCAGAAGTCCACCTTGCGTTCCTAGTTGGGGGGAAAGTGTGTTTTTTATCCCTTCTTGCATGTGAGAGTAAGGCACCTAAGACGTGTATGTTTCATTATATAGGCTTGATGGAAATCCATCAACAACTCATCCCCAAATCATCCCCCCCCCCCCCCTTTCTCAGTATCTTCACCCGTTTTCTCTCATGTTGGTACCATATAGTCATCAATCAACTTCTCCGAGGACGCGACTCCGCAGATGACCACAATGGCCGTTGGCCCGCCCTCTCCGATCTCATTAACTAACAAGGCTCGTGGTTCACTGGTGGCTATGGCCGTGCTGTACGCCTTGGGCTTGGTCGTTGTGTTGCTTCGCGTGCTGGGGCGAATCCGCGGGGTCGGACTTGGATTCGATGATGGTTTCGTCATGTTGGCAGTGGTACGTTTCTTGATGAATCTGTTGCAATTTTGCAACTTCGACGAGAGACCAGAAAAGAGTTCAAATAAATAGATCCAGCGCTTCACTGCGCGGATCGAGGTCATTCTCAATAGAAAAAGTCGAGCTAACTCGTCGCTCATGAAACAGCTCTTGATTGGGGGCACTATCGGCCTGAATGTAGCAGGTAGGACTCCTGACGGGGCGATTTGAAGGATTCGCTACATGTTTTCACAAGGCGGAAGAAAGCGAGGCTAGTCATGCTTGCTGACGAGAAGGCACGCTACCAATAAAATCGGATGAGGCTGATAGGTGTGATTCGCAGTGTTCTCTGCCGGAGTTGGCTACGACTTCTTCCCGTCGAATCCAAAATACCCCCAACGTGAGTTCACAATGCCCCATCTCAAAACAAACAACATGAAAAGTCCTTTGGAGCTGCCACGCTATCCTGGATTGAAGGATTTCCAGTCACGTGTTTCTTAGGTGTCAGAAAGTTTTCCTGGAGGCTACTACAACCCATCGACATAGCCACGTTGCTTGTGCCATCATTAACATGAAGACTTGACCAGTTCTGGAAAACATCGTTTACATACTCAAGGTGCGAAGAAATGGACCCTTTCCAAGTAGAACCAAGTTCTGGATACCCGGCCGATATAAAGTTCTGGCGATCTCATTCTCCAAACGAATTCGATCTGGACTGACTGCTTCTAACCCACTATGAGCGACCCAGGGAACTTTTGCCTTCGAACTCATTTACCTACATACGCTATTCGCGCTAAAATTGAGTCAGCTGCTTTTCTATTTGCGCATGTTCTCGTCAGCGGGCGTGAAACGATGGATTTATGTCACAACCGCCACCGTCGTCATCTGGGCGACCATCTACACGTTTCTTTTCATCTTCCTCTGTCAATCGATTTCGGACCAGTGGAATATCAAGCGCACTGGATCATGTTTGGATCAGATAACGGTGCTCAAGTCGCTGGTTGCTACAAACATTGTCACAGACATTATCATTATCATACTGCCACTAAAGACCGTCTGGGCCTTGAAGATG
>JAOYMO020423098.1:0-24404 GCA_025802455.2 Iodosphaeria phyllophila | reverse complement strand
CAATTCCAAGGTCAGCCAGGCTCAGGCTGACAGCAAGAAGGCAGAGGCTGACAGCAAGAAGGCAGAGGACGAGGCAAAGAAGGCCCTGTCAGCAAGCACCGCTACCGCGCTCAAGAAAGATCTTCGCGCCTACGTTGATGGGTTCTTTGACAAGTTCCCGAGCTTCGATCAAGATGGTCCTGATGAGGAATTCCTAAAGAAGTACCAGGATCGGGTGTCTCTGAAGGGTGCGGCTGCTGCCTTCAATGGCATCGCTAAGAACGTTGACGAACTTCGAACCGCGTTCAACCGCGCCATCGTGAACGCAACAGGCGTGAACAAGAAGAAGGTCGCTCAGTACGCCACCATTGAGAACACCCGTGAGACCCCTGAGAACGACGACATCCAGTTCGTTCGTGGCGAATCACGGTTCTTCAAGCAGCTCTTCCAAATCGACACTGACTTCACCATCAGTGACGCGCCGTTCAAGCAGATGCTTTCGGACAAGATCAACCGCACCGATGTTCCGAAGCGCAACGAGGCAGTTGAGAAGCTGAACCGGGTCTTCGCGTACATGAGCGCGCAGTTCCGCGAATACGCAGACGTCATCTCTCAGGCTGGTGCAAAGCTGCCACAGGACGTGAAGGAAGACGAGTCTGACGCTGCGAAGAAGGCAGCTGAGCGGGTGGCTGATGCTCGTCAGAAGCGCAAGGACCAGGAACGCGAGGCTGACCAGAAGAATGCCGAGGCTGAGAAGGCTGCCAAGAAGGCGGTCGATGCTGAGGAGAAGATCAAGGACAAGGCCGCGAAGGAATCGGAAGCTGCGATCAAGGCTGCAGCCGCCGACCACAAGGCGTCCACTGCTGAGTCGGTGCAGGAGCTTCGCAAGGACCTGGACGACTACGCGAACACGATGATCGACGCCTTCCCGTTCGACAAGGTGATGACAGCTGACGAGGTGCGTGACAAGTTCCCGACCCGTGAAGCTGCTCTGGCCGCCTTCAAGGCGTACCGCGATGTTGGCGACCGACTTGAGCAGCTCGTTGCTGGCTTCACCCGTTCGATCGCCAGCACCGGCAAGGTACGTGACGAGCAGATCCAGCGCTACAAGACGCAGGCCGCTCGCATGATGAAGGGCGGCAATCCCGCTGTACCGCGCCAGCTCATCGGCTTCGTGAAGGCCGAGGCAAAGTTCTTCAAGCGGCTGATCCAGATCGGCGATGACCTGAAGCTGGACTCAGAGGAGTTCAAGGACCGGCTGACCATCAAGATCAACCAGACCGATGCTGCTCGGCTGCCTGACGCGACTCAGGCCCTGACCCTGCTCTTCGCCTACCTGTCTGCCCGCTACCGTGAGAACGCACGCGTGATCGCCGACGTAGGTCGCAGCATGGACGACGAGAACGTCACCGTGAAGAAGACCGCACGGGACGCGGCAGCTGCCTCCGCTGCCGCTGAGGTCGAAGCGCGAGCAAAATCAAACGGCCGATAAGTTGTACATTCCATCAGGTCATGTTATAATGGCCTTATGGACACCAAGCCGAAGCGCAAAAAGCGATCTGATCGCAATCACGCAATCTACCGACTGACCAACGCCATCACAGGCGAGGTCTACATCGGTATGACCGTTTGCTCCGGCATGTCAGCCAAGAAGGCCGCGGAAGGTCGCTTCCAACGCCACGTCACCCGCGCCCTCACCCAAGGAAAAGCCTGGCTCCTGTGCGAAGCAATTCGCACCCACGGTGCCGCTGCGTTCAAGCTCGACATCGTCGAGACGGTTCGCGGCAAGGCCGAGGCGCATACCCGCGAACGTGAAATCACCAAGGAGCTGGGCGCTGCCCTGAACACCGCATGAAAATTGCTGACATCGATCCCGTGAAGCTGCAAGCTGCCCTCGACATGATCTTCAAGAAGGCGGAAGAAGACGCCCGTCGCGACGACGAGGAGTTCAACGCGTACGACGCCTCGGGCGGCAACTTCGACGACGCTTTCGATCAAGGTGTCGATGATGGCGAGATCGACTTCGCACGCGACATCGTACACGCGCTGCAATGAGATTCGCCAAGCCCGGCTGCTACTTCCTGCGCGAGATCGCGAAGGGGCGGCCGTACACCCTGGGTGGCGAGTCCGACGGTTCGTCCCTGCTCTGCGTGTTTCACGACACGCATGAGCGCACCTGGATTCCCCTCACCTGGTTGGACTCATGAAGCAATTCAAAGACGGCTCTCGTTGGAACGATCGAAAGGGCGGGTCCTACCGCGTCAACGAGATCGCCAACGTTTCCATGAACGAGCTGCACGTCTCGGTCTTCGAGGTCGACACGGACACGGTGAGCTACATCTTCCAGGTCTTCGAGATCGACACGGTCACGGAGCAGCGCATCGGCATCGACGCGGTCACGGCCCTCAAGCTGATGGCTGACGCGGTGCAGGAGGCATGGCAATGAAGCTCTGGCGGTGGGATGACGGACGGCAGTTGAGCGGCTACAGCAAGCTCCTGCTCGCGACCTCGAAGCTGCTCCGCTTCGACTGCTACATCATCAAGATTCCGTGCGGCGCTGGCGTGCCTGAGCACACGGACCCTGCAGTTCCCGGCTTCGAGCACCACCGCCTGAACATCGAGCTCAAGGCCCCTGCCTTCGGTTCCGGAAAGTTCCACATCCACGGACCGGTCAAGAGGTTCCTGGGAGGTCGTGGTGTCCTTTTCCGGCCCGACCTCTATGCCCACTCACTGACGCCCGTTGACTTCATCTGGAGCAACGAGGCGATGTACATTCTCTCCATCGGCTGGTTGAAAAAGGAAAAGTGATGTCCCTCCCTGGCACCCACAAAACTGACACCGTTCTTGAGCGCAGCGCGGTCATCTCCTGGACGAACCGTGCCCAGGCCATCGTCATCTCGTTGGCGGCCGATGAGCTCATCCCTGCTGAAGCTCGGTCCCACTACGAGCAGGCGAACGAATGCATGAAGAAGGCGATGACCGCCATGATCGAGGCCACGCGCAAATGAGCAACCAAGACATCGAGGCAGCCCTTGAACTGAAGGGCGTTACGATCAAGGGCGTCCATGTTGCGCATGGCAATGTGACCATGCTCGGTGACGATGGCGGCATCTACACGTTCCGGATCAACGACGGCTACGACGGCCCAGGCGACGAGAACCCACGTCACCCGTTCCTCGAGGTGAGGCGGTCGCAGGAACAGCAGTACGCGCTACCTGACGCCCGCGTGCGCGTGAAGAAAAACGCTAAATAAAACCTGCACAGCCGCTCCGGCTGTGGTATAATCTACACATGCACCAAGCATTCCACACCATCTCCGATCAGGTTTGTAGTACGCACTAGCGTACACCAACCTGAAGGAGAAACATGCGTGAAGACCACCACAAGGTCCTGACTGAGGACCCGCGTCGTGGCAGCCGCAACAAGTTCAGCTCGATCCGTCGTTCGAAGCACAATGCCTTCTTCGACGAGGACGCTGTCGGCTGCAAGGAATCGATGATGGCTGCTCGCCGTCGTCAAAAGAAGATCAACCGCAAGCGCTTCGGCGACCTGCTCGGACCCCTCCGCGGCTGGGTTCTCAAGCAAGTTGGCCGCCGCTGGGACGACGTCTACAGCGAAGTCTGCGAGCTCTTCGACCAGCGCTCGGTCATCGGCCGCCACATCCACCTCCACATCTTCGGTGACTTCGTCAAGACCGACGTCTACTGGATCGATGGCAAGGTCTGCCAGCGTGGCTACTACGGCTTCCAAGAAATCACTCCTGGCCGCTGGAACAGCAAGTTCTACGTTCACCCCAAGACCGGCATCCTCTGCCGCAACCACGTCGAAGGTGCACCTGGTGCCGCAGCTGCCGAGAAGGCCGCGAAGGAAGCCCGCAACAACATCCGCAACGGTTACGTTGTCGATGCTGACACCCACCTCATCCAAGAAGATGGCGTCTGGTTCCTCTTCGGTCTCAAGGACATCCCGAAGGCCAAGGTCGAGTACCGCGTTCCCTACTACTGGAGCATCGTTCAGCGCGCCAAGTGGGACACCATGACCCTCGCTGATCGTGAGGCCTACGGCCAGCCCTACTACGTCACCCCTCACTACAACCCGGTTCGCAGCGGCGGTACCCGTTCCAAGTACTACGCCACCCGCAAGACCGCTCCTCGCCGCATCCTCAAGGCCTTCGGCCTGGTCGGCACCGTCGAGTTCAACGAACCCGAGGAAACTCTCTCCGCACGCGTTCGTGCCAAGTACCGCTGAAGCGTGTTATAATGAGCGTATGAACCCCGACATCTGGCCCTGGGCAATTCCCACAGCAATTTGGGTCGGACTCGTGATCGCGAAGATCAGGAACCCAACCCAGTGGAAGACTCTAGAGCCCTCAGCGGGCGTTGAAGGCCTTGGTGGACTTGACGACGTCCCGTTGGTAGACGTCAAGCGCGATCTGCCGGGTCTCTGACTCGAGCTCCTGAATCTCTGCGCCAGTCGGTTGGCGGCGCGTGAAGATGTTGATGAAGCCGACGAAGTCCCCGTAGCCAGGCGGGATCGGTGCCATGCAGGTGGCAAGCGAGTACTGGTTGACGATCGGAATCACCTGACCGGCGACGGTGTCGAGGGTACGGACACACGAGAACTGGCCGTTGATCAGGTTCACCAGACGCTGGTTGTTGGACTCATTGTCACCAAACAGAGGAGCACGCTTGCCCTGAGCGATGAACTCCTTCCAAGCTTCCTCGACAGCCGCTTCCTTGTAGTAGCGATAGGTCGTGGCGCGGGTGTTCTCGCGAAAGTCAACCCTGATCACGTTGATCCCCATGATCCAGTCCTTCGAGTCGGTGAAGGTCTTGAGCTGCTCTTGGGAAGCAGGGCTAGGATTTGGAGAACGGGAGCTGTCAAGGTTGAGCTTCTTGGTGCTGGTGACACTGGCGATCCGTTCAACAAACGGAGTACGGAGGTCCCACAGGTAGTAGCCAAGGGCCGCAATCGCGACGAGCATGAAGAAGATGGTTCCCATCTTCCAGAAGCGGGTGGAGTCGAGGCTTTGCATTATGGTTGTGTCCTTACTGGGCCGACGCGTTCTCGACGTCGCGCCGGTAGATGTCCTGTGAAATCTCGGCGGTTGTCTTCGCGAGCACCTTCTTCTCTGCGTCTGTTGGCTCCTGCCTGAAGTAGAAGGTCAAGAAGCCAGTGAAGTCGCCAGAGCCGTCAAAGCCTGGTGGTACAGAGATGGAGCAGACCCATGGCGTGATGGCGTTCGCCTTCGGGAAGTACTGGTAGCTGACCGTGTCCTTGAACTGGCGGCAGTCAAACGCACCGTTGATGACGTTCGAAATCCGGTCGTTGCTGTTTTCAACTGAGCCGAAGACCTTCGGCGGTGCACCGCGGTTGGCGGCGTACTCGTCCCAGATGGCCTGCAGCTCAGGGACGTCTGAGTAGAAGAAGATCGTGGAGCGCTGGTTCTTCACGAGGCTCGCCTTGACGCCTTGAACAGCGACAACGGCAGGGTGTTCATCGACAAACTTCTTGACCTTGTTCTGCGATACCACGGACAGAGTCAGTTCACGATTTGAAATCTCAGGGACCTTCGTGTTGAAGGCGCTTGGTGGGTTGTCACGAATGATCAGGAGACCGATCGCTGCCGAGGCGGCGATGGCGGCGGCAAGCGTGAAGAACATCCACTTGTGTGGGTTCTCCTGTGCGTGCTTTAGGATGCGACGTGGCATTTATTTTTCCTCTGCTAGCCATTTGGAGTTGATCTTGGTCTTGTCCTCTGGGCTGATCGCAGCGACAGCCTTCGTCAGAATGGACCCAAGGATTGTATCATCGTGTCGGTATCCGAATGTGTATGGGTAGTCGAAGTTGATGATCGCGGTACGCGTCCTGACGCCTGCCCTCTTCGTAAGGTAGGCCGCGGTGCCCGCGTCGGTGACAGAGCCATCAAGCAGGCCCTTCTGCAAGAGCGAGATCGACTGCTCATCGTCCTCGGTCTCAATCAGGTTCATGTCAGGGAACCGGCGCTGGAGGTACTCCTTGGCAGCCGAGTCATTCAGGATGCCGGTGGTCAGAGGCGACCGTGGCAGGGTGTTGATACGGAACACGAAGACGCCGCCTTGATACGCGAACGGTGGGGTGAAGCCCATGAACACGGCGCTCTCAGGTGTTGGGCGAACCGCCGGCACCACATCGACCTTCTTGTTTTGAAGGGCAGCGAGCGAAGCTTGGAAGTTGGAGGTTTTCACAGGGTGAAACTTCAGTCCAGTTTTCTTTGCGATCAGTTCCAGGTAGTCTGGTGCCAGGCCCCTCACATCACCACCCTCGACGAAAATGTACGGTGGTCGGTTCTCCTCGACTGCCCAGGCAACGGAGGGGTGGCCAGCGATGAATGCCAGTTCTTTTTCCGTCAGAGGAATCTTGGATTCGTCGACTTGTTGTGAGCACCCAGTGAAGCTCGTGATGACTGCCACTAGGAGCACGGCAATGAAATTCCTCATCGACCCTCCTGAATGTCGCTGCTTCGCGACCTGGTATTTATGGGCACCGCACGAGTGAGCGTGATATAAATACAGTTACAGACTCAAACAGTTTTGCGCTTAGTCTGTGCGCAAGGAGAAATCATGATGTATGCAAACAAGATGGCGTTCGCTGTCCGTGTCAACGGCAAGGTCCTGCGTGAGCTCAACGAAACGGTCTTCGTACCTTTCGGCTCCGAGTACTCTCTGCTGATCAAGAACCTCAACTCCCTTCGTGCCAAGGTCCGTATCACGATCGACGGAACCGATGTCATTGGTGACGAGCTCGTTGTCCATGGCAACTCGTCTGTTGACATCGAGCGGTTCGTCAAGCACGGGAACTGGGAAGCAGGCAACAAGTTCAAGTTCATCGAGCGCACCAAGTCCATCTCGAACCACCGCGGCAACAAGGTGGACGACGGCCTGATCCGCATCGAGTTCGAGTTCGAGAAGCCGCAGCCGGTCCCAAGCATCTGGTACACGTCGATTTCGGGTCCTGTCTACGGTTCCGGTGGCGGCATGTACTCGAAGGGCATCGACTGGCAGGGCGCTTCGGGCAACCTGTATGACGGCGAGATGGCCCGGACCATGTACAACTCGGTTCAAGGTTCCGCCTCCTCGGCTTCCGAGCCAACCCTGAGCGCGAACTACACCGCGACGGCGGCTTCTGCAGAAGTCAAGACCGCCGGCAACGTGCTTCGCTCTGCCCCTCGGGGCACCGCCAAGAAGCTCACGGCGGCTCCGCTGGAGACCGACACGGGCATCACGGTCGCCGGCTCGGTGTCGAACCAGAAGTTCGTGCACGCCGCTTGGTTCCCGACCGATGGCGTCAAGCACGTCATGGTCATGCAGATGCTGGGCGAGACGGAGCAGGGTGTCGTTGAGCAGCCGCTGACGGTCTACACCAAGCCGACCTGCGACTCCTGCGGCAAGGTCAACAAGGCGACTTCCAAGTTCTGCACTGAGTGCGGAACCAGCCTGCAGCTCGTGTAAGATGTAACAGTCAACACGTCAAGAGGGGATGGAGGTATAATGCAGACATGCAGAACACCTTCATCCCCGTTTCGTTTTCAGCGCAGCCTGAATACGTGGTCGTAGGTCACAACGCCGAGATGGCAGACTTCGACAACCCACGAGGCGAGATCATCCGCACCGCGGCCTGGGTCGTTGCAGACGATGCCAAGGGATATCGTCGCCGCTTCTACGTGACAACGGGTTTCGAACGTGATGTGATGCCGGAAGCCGAGAAGCTGGTCCTGGCCCTCTCGAACCGCCTGAAGAACTTCGGCAAGTACCCGATCGCCATGCACAAGTGGCAGGAAACCTACCCGTGCTACGGCTCGGAAGCGTACGTCGAATCGGGTCAAGGTGAAATGGACGCATGGATGGATCGCATGGAAGATGCGATCATGTGACACCTAGCACCTCGGTTGGTGTATAATCGCACCTACACAACCGAGGTGCCACATGAGTCAGCTGCTTGAACGAATGAAGGCCTCCCACCTGGAGGCACGAAAGGCCCGTCTCGCGTCCAAGGCCGCGACACTGGGCGTTTTCCTGGGTGACGTCGAAGCCACGCAGAAGCGTGACGGCGTGCCTGTCACGGACGCAGCGGTCGTCGACCAGCTGAAGAAGTACATCAAGAACGCAGGTGTCCTCGGTGCCAATGCCGAGCAGTACGGCGACCAGCTTGCCTCCGACCAAGCGACCGAGGAAATCGCCCTGTGGCAGTCCTTCCTGCCGAAGCAGCTGACCGAGGACGAGGTGCACCACGCGGTCCAACGGATCATCAACGCTGCGGCAACGAAGCCGAAGATGGGTGAGGTCCTCGCGAGCCTCAAGACGGACTACGCCGGTCAGTACGACGGTGCCATGGCCGCCAAGATCGTCAAGGCAGCACTGGCATGAAGCGACCCGAGAACCCCTATCCAGGGGTTCGCATCACCTCCCTGGATTCCAGGCAGCTCGAGGTCTACTGCGATTACCTCGACGCTGACCTCGAGTGGGTGAAGTGGGAGCAGCGACGGCTCTTGAAGCTCCAGCTGTGGATCGGAATCGCGTTCATCATCGTCGGGCTCCTCATCGCCCAGATGTAGTGTTCTTTCTCCCCGATCAGGTTATAATGATCGTATGAGCACAGACAGTCGAGAATTGGTGAAGGCGGCGAAGATCCGCGCCGTTCGGCGAGACCTGAACAACCAGTGGAACATCCACGGGGTTCCGCATCTCGCCGACCGCCAGGACCTGTACATCGCCGATCACATGGCCCTCCGCCTCGTGGAACGGAAGCTTGAGAAGGACATTCCGTTCATCATCACGCTGACGCGCTACTTCATGGCGCAGCACTTCTACCCGACCACGTACACGAACCGCGTGTACACCATCCAACTGCGTGACCTCAAGGTCGGCATCATGATCCAGACCGGCAAGGAATCCGGTCGCCGGTTCGCGATCCTGTCGACAGTGTTCACGAACCAACAAAACTACGAGTGCGATGAGCACATCAACCTGAAGTGACCATGGAACCGAAACTGCTGACACGTGACCAGTTCCGCGAAGGAGTCTTCGCGCGGGACGGGCACAAGTGCGTGTTCTGTGGCAAACGGGCCGAGGACACTCCTGAAGGAAAACTGGATGCACATCACATCCTCGAACGTCGTCTCTGGCCTGACGGTGGGTACTATCTCGAAAACGGCGCCACGGTCTGCGAGTTCCACCACCTTGAGTGCGAGCGAACTCTCAAGAGCGTGGAAGAAGTTAGAGCTCAATGCGGTGTATCCAAGATACACGTCCCGCCACACCTCTATCCCGACCACATCTACGATAAGTGGGGAAACCCGGTGCTTGATGGCGGCCGTCGCGCTCGAGGGGAGCTATTTTTTGACGAGTCTGTTCAGAAAGTACTCGCAGCTGGAGTTGGGCTCGATATTTTCACCATCTATGTCAAGTACGAGCGTACGTTCCATCTCCCTTGGTCCCCTGGCATCAACTCCGACGACAAGGTCCTGAAGGACTGCTCGCAGTTCGACGGCGAGCGGGTGATCATGACCATCAAGAAGGACGGTGAGAACACCTCCTGCTACAGCGATGGTCACATCCACGCACGCTCGATCGACTCGAAGGGTGGCGAGGACCGCGCCTGGGTGAAGAAGTTCCTGAGCGAGAACGTCTGCTACCACCTGCCCGAAGGCTGGCGTGTTTGCGGTGAGAACGTCTTCGCGAAGCACTCGATCAAGTACGAGAACCTCAAGTCCTACTTCATGGGTTTCTCCATGTGGAATGAGCTCAACGAGTGCCTCTCCTGGGACGACACGATGGAGTACTTCGAGGTTCTCGGCATCACGCCAGTCGAGGTGCTGTACGATGGCATCTGGGACGAGGCGAAGATCAAGGCGATCGGCGCGAAGCTCAACCTCGGCTTCGAGGAAGGCTACGTGATCCGCAAGGCGAGCTCCTTCAAGTACGGCGCGTTCCGCCACAGCATGGCGAAGTTCGTTCGTGCTGAGCACGTCACCACTGAGAACCACTGGCGCCACGCCCGCATCGAACCGAACAACCTGGAGAACACATGAGGCTGAAGATTATCCGCGCTCCAGGTGAGACGTTCGAGAGCTGGCTGGTCCGCTGGCGCGAACGCAAGAAGGCCCGTCACGGCGGACCACCCCGCATCCTCAAGGACGGGAAGGTCTTCCGCATGCGACGTGGAAAGCTCGTGGAGATTCCGCCGAAGTGGGTCGGTCAAGTGACCACCCGTCAGACCATCCGCCAGCGGGAGTCCAAGCAACCCAAGCGGCCGCCTTCACGTCAGACCAAGCGCGACGAGCTGTTCACCAAGGAGGACCTCAATGAGACAGAACCCTGAGACGGGAGCTCACCTCTCGAACTGCGACTGCCAGCACTGCACGTACCATCGCACTCGCATCGTCAACGACCCGAAGTCCTCGAACCTTGACCGCACCTACGCAGCCCAGAGCCAGCGCCGTGCGGACAACCCCGAGCGCTGGTGGTGGGATGAAAGCCATCGCAAATGAAAGAAGGAAAAGGACCACAGCTGAACTGCCTGCAGCGATGCGCCGCTCGAGGCATCCGCGTCTTCATCAATGACGCGGGCGACCTGATCCTTGAGAAGGACGACAAGCGTGTCGAGGTGGAGTACCGGAAGCTGGACCTCGGCTGGCTAAACCGCACCTTCCCGATCCGGCCGGACTGGACCGCGAAGGAGCACCTCCAACGGTGGCACGCCCTCATCGAGTGGGACCACTCGTTCACCTACACGACCGCCGACCAGAAGGAGCAGAGGAACCCGCGCTGGTTCTTCGATGACTTCCCATGGGCTGCGGCCATCCCTGACACCTTCGAACTGAAAGGCACACGATGACCCACGCGAAACTCCTGCAGATTCTGCTGCTGTTCAAGGAAGCTGGCATGGAGGATGACTTCCTCTCCGCCGAGCACGACCAAATCTTCCTGCTGCCGCCGGACACTATCGATCCGGAGAGCGAGATCGGTCAGAAGCTCGATGCGCTCGGCGCCTCGTACAGCGAAGACGACGGCTGGTACTGCTTCACATGAGCTGGCTTGCCCTTCAGGATGGACCAAGCAATCTCACTCCTGGTGATTTGATTCTCTGTGGTCTGTTCCTGGTGGGCTGCTACACGGTTGTGATCGGCACGATTCTTTGGGACAACTGGAAACGGAAGAAGAAATGATGGACTCCCTCTTCAAGCGAGAACCTGTAACGTTGGCTGGCTCTGGCTTCGTCCCTGCGTTCACGCGTGAGGAGGCCAAGCTGCACCTCAAGAACGACCGGGTTGAAGTCGGCGGTGGCGGCTTCATGTGCCCTGCCGACGATGACTACGATCCTGCATACCCTAAATATCGGGATCACTGGTCGATCACCATTCTTGGCGTTGAGATCAAGGCCAAGCTGGACTGGTACAGCAGCAATCTCAGCGAGTTTGAGATGGCTGCGACCATCGCCAACGAGTTCATGGCAGACGAGACCAATCGTGTCAAGCACACGGAGGTCTGGTCGTACCTTGCGATCAACAGCAGGCAGCTGAACAACTCGAAGCGGTACTGGCACGCGATGGACCATCGAGCCAGGATCGACGAGCAGATCGAGAAGATCAAGAGACTACAAGCAGAGGTAGAGCGCGCGGAAGTTATCGCCAGCATGCGCGCTCTTGAGGTGATTGAAGGCAAGGAGTTCACGAAAGAGCAACGCCTCATGCACCTGACTGAATTCAACGGTGGCGAATGGAAAGAAGAACGATGAAGATTCTCGGAAACTACTTCCTGATCGCGCTGTCAGGAGAGCAGGCCCGTCAACAGGCAGACAACCACTTCGTGCTGGAGTTCCTCAAGGACCACGGCATCTACGAGATGGAGACGGACCTGTACTGGGCCAAGATTCCTGGCTACATCCCTGACTGGGACCGTGAGCGGAACTGGCACCCGACCGGTGGCCAGACGCTGCTGGATCGGTGTGCGACGGTCATGTTCTGCGTCGATGGCTCCGTCCTCGCGCTGCTGAAGGGCGACTCGATCGCACCGATGCCCCTCCACCAGAAGGCACCGCTCTTGGTCTCGATCAAGAACGACATCCTTCACGTCGTATGACCGTCATCCTGATCATCCTTGGCGTGGTCGTCGTGTGGTACCTGCTGGCGGCCTACTTTACCAAGCGCATGTGATATAATTGGCCCATGCACTGGATCCTTCAGAACAACCTCTTCAACGAGGCGGCCTACCAGGTCCTTCTCGACACGCTCGAGCGCCTGGAAATCCCGTACTCCATCCACAAGGTGATCCCGTTCATCGGCGAGCTGGTGCCTGAGCCAGAGCTGGACACGAAGAACGTGATCTGCATGGGGTCCTACTCCATGCGGCACTACTCCAAGAAGAAGATTTGGGCACCAGGCGTCTTTGACCTGGAACCCTGCACCTTCCTGACGCAGGTGGCGAAGTGGGGCGACTACATGCTCAACGCCGACTCCAAGGTCTTCGCGTTCAAGGACGTGAACTTCGACTGGCCTGAGGCGTTCCTACGTCCGATCGAGGACTCGAAGGTCTTCGCTGGCAAGGTCTTCGAGAAGGAAGAGTTCTACACCTGGAAGCGGAAGGTCTGCGTCCTCGAGGAGGACTACGGCAACTCGCTGACCAAGGACACCCTGATCCAGGTGACTCGTCCCAAGGAAATCTTCAGCGAGTACCGCTTCTGGATCGTGCACGGCGAGATCGTCACGTCCTCAATGTACAAGCAGGGACCGCGCATCTTGTACTCGCCGAACGTCGACCAGCGGTTCCACCAGTTCGTGAAGCTGATGGTCCACATGTTCAACCCGCACGCTGCCTTCGTCATCGACGTCTGCGACACCCCGGACGGGATCAAGATCGTCGAGATCAACACGCTGAACTCGGCCGGGTTCTACTGCGCGGACATCCCGAAGCTGGTGATGGCCCTCGAGGAAGGGTTCTCGGCATGAACCGGCGCAAGTGGGCCAGGCTGACTCTTCGAGCGGGTTGGGCCCTTGCGCCGGTCCTTGACTTCGTCACGAACCTCAACAAGATGTTGACGCTGGCGTTCTGGTGCCTTGTCGCATGGGGTTGCTGGACCGGCTGGCAATGGATGGATGAACACGACTCTCCTGCTAAGGCCAAGCACTTCCAGCATGCAATGATCGATGATGACCCACGGGTGGTGAGCTGCATGAAGCAGTACGTCCCAAAGTGGCACGAACAGCAGAAGGACAAGCCGATCACCCCACGCCAGCTCAGCCAAATGAAGTCCAACTGTCAGGCAGAGCTTGCGAAGAATGCAGCGATCGTCGACCAGTCGCAGCTGATCAAGGACGCGATCAAGTGAAGGGCTTCCCCTACATCGCCTCATGGACGCTGTACTGGGTCGGCGACAAGGTCTCGCTGCTGGTGAACCGACACTCCGAGTTCTGGGCCGCCTTCTGGTACACGCCGTACAACTGGTGCATGACGAAGTCCTACGACATCCAGATGAAGGCAGGCGATCCTCCTGACTTTCCATGGGAGCCGGCTCCCGAGGATAAATAAGCGATCACATTGGGGATCGCATGAAACTCGCCGAACTCGTACAAGAAGATTGGGGCAGCTCAGACTGGACCCCAGTGATGGCCGCAATCAAGAAGGCCATGGCAGGAGGAGCCTCGCTTGAGGACGCCGCTGATGATCAGGCCCAGTCCGTCTACAAGGACATGGGCTACGAAGACTCAGACGAAGCAGCTGACGCCATCGTCCGCATGTTCAAGCGCCGCAACAACATCACCGAGGCGAGGGCCAAGGGCATGTGGGTCTTGAAGAACAAGGACGGCAAGGAGAAGCGCTTCAAGGACGACGAGTCCCCTGAAGCCAAGGCCTGGGTCGCCTCAGCTGCTGCCAAGAAACCTGAGCAGTACACGAACGAGTGGTGGGTCGCGAAGCGCGAAAAGAACGATGACGTCGTCTGCCCATGGGACCCGATCGGCTACGACGATGACCCAATGTCCGCTCTGCACGAGCAGTTCGGCAAGCGCTCAATCGACGACTGGTCCTGGGGTTCCAAGTCCACGACGAACGATGAAGGAACGACCTGTGCCGTGCGCAGCATCCGCGTGACTGTCAAGTACGACCACAAGGATGACATGGGAGTTGGCAAGGGCGAGGAGCCGGTCACCGACGCCGAGTACATCAAGGTCCAGCGAGATCGCAAGACCCCCAAGAAACTGATCTTCAACGGATACGGAGGCCACTGATGCGGCTCAAAGAACTTGTTCAGGAAGAGACCCTGCAGGCGATGCTCAAGCGCCTCTTCCGCCCATCAGGCACGATCAGTGAGGTAGCAGGCAAGGACGCCAACAACGTCGCGAAGATGCTGCAGGCCAAGACCACTGACAAGGCCTACGTGATCAAGAAGGGCTCGCCTGCATCCAACGCTGCAATCAAGTCCGTCTCCTCCTCCCGTGCCCATGACGAGTTCGACTCGGAAGAAGGCAGCGAGGTGAAGGTCGTTCGGATGCCAGGCGGCTCCCGTGTGGTCGCCATCGGCACCGACATGCTCGTCACCGTGGCCCAGCAGTACGAGGCGCTGGTTGAGGCAAAGAAGCCCCTTGACAAGATGTCGGCTGAAAGCCTCTACCACTACGTTCTCGGCACGTTTGACGAAGAAGCCGATGATTACGATGACAAGTTCGAGGAGCTCGACGGTCTATTGGGCGGGTTGCGAGTTGAGCGCAAGTCTGACGCCGAAGAGGCGAAGGACATCTTGCTCGACTACGCGCGCAAGCACAACATCACTTAAGGCGTGGTAGCCCGTGCCCAGGTCTCACGACCTTGGTAGTCACGATTGAAGATGTCAATCTGAAGCTGCAGGAGGGTCCGACGGATCGCCTGCATTTCTGGCGTGTTGTCCGTACCCTCAACATCCGTGACCACGATGATGGCTAGGTTGTTGTTATCGTCAAACGGTGGCAGGGTGGCTCGGCAAACTCCTCGCGCCTTCTTCACCAGCGGAGGGTAAATCTCCAGCAGGCGGGTATCGCCCACTGCACCGCACTTGATCAGACCCTGACGCGCTTCCTCAGAATTTCGGATGGTCGAACCCCTTGATGTCGAGACATCAAGCTGGTCAGATGAGAAGCCACGGCCCTGTGCCTGCTCTGACTCGAACGCGCGAAGGGTTTCATCGATGATCGGGTGGCCTGACCAGGAGTAGATCACGGGATACTCGTTCTTCTGGTACTTCAGCTTCGTCATCCACCCGCCGAGCACGTGTGGAGTTTCCTTCAGCATAATCTCCATCTGCTTCTCAGAGCGGACTGACATCTTGTCCTCCCGACCAGGAGGTGGGGCCTTGGCGCCGTTTACAGGAGGCAGGTCGAGCCGGCCCAGAATTTCCTTCTGCTGTTCCCGGGCCGTGTAGAGAAGAATTCCGAGCACGACGGCGATGAACGCCAGTGCGACCGCTACGCCCAGCACCAGCGCGGTGTTGCGCTGAAAGAAGGACTGCTGCTTCGGTACGATGGTAGATGCCATTGGGCCTCCAGGGCTTTCGACTATTTATGGCGGCCGGTCCTGAAAACTGTTACACTCTTTCTGTGTACACGACGGCATCTTGTGTTAAGATAGCATCATCGGTTGGAAAGAAACGAAAACGCGCCAAAACGCGGATTCGTATAAATAAGATCGAAGGTGGTTACAGACAATCAACCTGAAAGTACTGCACAAAACGTTGTACTTTTAGCCCAGACAGTCTATAATTACTACATCATCTGCTGAAAAGCAAATGTCCAAACAACGCAACTAGGACTCATCGTGAACTTCGCCTTCGTCATCAAAACTACGGAAAAGCATTGGCAGCAACGCCAAGGTATGACCGTACGCTTTGAGCGAAACGAAAATACCATTGATCGAAGCCCTGGTTCAGGGGAAAGCACGACCTAACAGTCGCAAGCACCTACCGAACCAGGGACCCAGCGAAAGCTAGGTCCCTTTTCTTTTACAAGATCGCCGCGTTAGGATTCGCGGGTTACAAATCACGCCGGACCGCTAAGAATCAGCCGAGTACTCTTCAGGCTGCCGAGTGCGAAAAAGGGATGGATTGTTTCAGTCCATCGAGCCACCGTATGGTGATCCTCGATGGGCTATTTCTTCAGAGACTTACGATGGCTGACCCCGTCCCGCAAGGAAGTTGCTAAGGTCACACGGTCGCTGAAGAAATAGCATGGGTGGTTGGTGTAATTGGCAACATAGCGGTCTCCAAAACCGTTGTTCAGGGTTCGAGTCCCTGGCCGCCCGCCAAGATTCAGTTGGGGAGAAGACGATTGATCGAGTCACGTGGCTTTGAACCACGCGTAGAGGGTTTGATTCCCTCCTCCCCTGCCAAAAATTCTGCCGCTCGATGACTGCTGGTAACGGTCAGTGCCCTTTCAAGGCACCGCCTTCGGGCTGGGGTTCGATTCCCCCGAGTGGTACCAAACAACACCGATGTCGTCTAAAGGACTTAGGACGCCAGACTTTCAATCTGGACAATGTGGGTTCGAGTCCCATCATCGGTACCAATTCTCGTGGCCGCATAGTACAGCGGTAGTACAGCGTCTTGATAAGGCGAAGGTCGTTGGTTCGATTCCAACTGTGGCCACCACAAGAACAATTCCCCGGTACTCTAATGGTAAGAGACCTGACTGTTAATCAGACGTAAAGGCCGTAAGGCGTAATATGGAGGTTCGAGTCCTCCCTGGGGAGCCAGTTTGATCGAAGACGAATGGATAGTCCCGACGCTGTGACCGTCGTGTAGCGGGTTCGATTCCCGTCGATCAACCCAAATTCAAAGCCCGCTTGGTTCAATGGTAGAACGCCGCTGTGACATGGCGAAGACGAAGGTTCAATTCCTTCAGTGGGTACCAAACAATTCCCCAGTAGCTCAGAGGTAGAGCTGACGGCTGTTAACCGTCCGGTCGGTGGTTCGATCCCATCCTGGGGAGCCAAATTCAAAATTCAGTTGGGGTGTGGTGTAGTGGTAACATGTGAGGATCTGACCCTCTCGCCATCAGTTCGATTCTGATCGCCCTTGCCAAGAACAATGGGACAACTTCGGTTGCTCGATTCCTTTGCTCTCACGAGCCGAAGAGAAATCGTTATCGTCCCGCCAATCCTGGAGCGTTCGTATATGGGTATTATGTTTGGCTGTCTACCAGACGAAACGGGTTCGAGTCCCGTACGCTCCGCCAGAACAATTGGGGTATGACATGGAAGTTGGGTTTGCCTTTGAAGCAGACGCCGGTCGGTTCGATTCCGACTACCCTTGCCAGATGCTGTGTACTTCCTAGGTCTGACTGGGTCAGCATCGTCGAAGCTTGATGCCTGCAGCTGACGGCCTAACATGACGATGAAGTAAGGGTTCGAATCCCTGTACACGCACCAAAATTTGGGGTCCAAACTTTGACGGTGAAGCTTCGCCTCTTAAGCGACTGGAACCGAGTTCGAATCTCGGGGGCCCCACCAATCCGCTCGGTTAGTTCAATGGTAGAACGGCGTCTCGATAAGGCGTTCACGAAGGTTCGATTCCTTCACTGGGCACCAGAATTTCCAACCGGATGCGACCCGAAGGTTATCCTTTCACGATTCCCCCTTTGAACTGCACGCTCGCAAGAGTATTTGTTGGATCTCATTCATGCGCCGTTGGCAGAACGGTTATGCACCTCCCTCTTAAGGAGACTCACCTTGGTTCGACCCCAAGGCGGCGCACCAAACAATATCTCGGCCGTGGGCAACGGACCTGTCGTCTCCAAAACGCATGGACTCAGTTCGACTCTGAGACGGGATGCCAAACAATCTCACCGCCGAGGGAGTCGGCGCTGGTCCTACGAAGGCTGGCTAGCAGGTTCGAGTCCTGCCGGTGGGTCCAAGTTCTGCATGCTGGGTAGCTCCTGGATGGTACGGGGACTGATCACCTCGGTAGGTTCGAATCCTACCATGCGGAAACTAACAACATCGAGGTCTTCTAGTGGTTAGGAAACTGCCCTCTCAAGGCGGGAACGCCGGTTCAATTCCGGTCCTCGATACCAAGAATGGTGACGTAGTGTAATGGCAGCACGGTTGGCGAAAGCCTTTCCGATAGCGAAATTTTGTTCCTCTCGGGGAACCGGCCTGCAAATTGGTTATCCTACTCATAACAGGCAAGTGGAGGTTCGATCCCTTCCGTCACCACCAAACAATGGAACAGTAGCATAGCGGCAAATGCACCTCCCTGTCTAGGAGACTACCGCGGGTTCGAGTCCCGTCTGTTCCGCCAAATCCACGCTCTCGTCGTATAATGGCAGTACGCATCTTTGGTAAGGATGAAGACACAGTTCAATTCTGTGCTTGAGCACCAATCAACCAACCGTGACGAAGCTGAACGGTTAAGCAGGAGTCTCATAAGCTCCCTGTCGTGGGTTCGACTCCCACCGTCACGACCAACCCTGAAGGAGAAAGACGATGATCAAACGCGACGTACACACCGCGTTCCTGCGCAAGACAGACGACACAGGCAGGTTCATCGTCTACTCCTATCGCACCGGCAAGACGTACTACGTCGAGCCGATCGAGACCGAGCACACTCCCAAGTGGGGCTCCATCGACCCGGCAACGGGCAACCTCATGCACAAGAAGGGTGACGGCAAGTACCGCGGCGGCATCTCGCCAAACGAGTCGCTGATCACGAAGGAGAACGGGTTCGACAAGATTCATGAACTGGAACGGGGCACGTCTCCGCACCAGGCCATCGACTTCCTCGACTCCGCCTATCCCGACCGGCCTGAACTGGCCGCCGACCTCATTGGGGAACTTCTGTCATGAACGTGAAGAAGGTTGCGAAGGCGAAAGCCCGCATCGAACAGCTCGAGTCCGACCTGAAGCTCGCTCTTCAAAAGAAGTCGTCCTCGGCTGCCGAGATCAACATGCCCGCCCGTCTGGCCGAGATCAACCGGCTAAAGGGCGAGCTCGTCCAGATGGAGAAGACATGAAGAGTCTCAAGGAACTGGTCGCACCGACCAAGACGGTGCGCTTCGTCAAGTACGTGGATGGAGACCTCCACTACGTTTCATCCGACGGGTTCGCCTTCACGGTGCCTGTCGCTGACATCGGCACGGCAACCTTCCTCGCGGAAGATCGTGCGATGCTCTTCATGCGGTACATCCGCAAGGAGCTCGATCGTCAGGCTGACTTCGAAAAGCAGATCGCTGAGGCGAAGGCCTCGGCTGATGCGACAGTCAGCTTCAATTTCTAAGAGCGATGCCGGCACCGCAAGGTGACACGAGTAACCACATGGTGAAAGTAATGGAACGGCATCCAATCCCCTCCTAGCTAATCTGGAGAGAGCGCCGGCTTGAAACCCCGGAGAGTCAGGTTCGATTCCTGAGGTGGGGACCACAGAACAACATGGGGCTTTGGTATAGCTGGTGCGTACGGTGGTTTGAAAGTCCACAGGACATGGTTCGATTCCATGAGGTCCCACCAAAATTTGGCGATCGGTGTAGGATGGTAAGGTTCGATTCCTTCCGATGGATGTAAGTCCGTTGCTGGGGTTGCCGCCTCTTCTGGGCGGTTCCGGTTGGTTCGATTCCAACATCGCTGAACAATTCGATGGTGACTATGGTGTAGTGGTCTGCATAGGAGACTGTGAATCTCTTGGTGAGGGTTCGATCCCCTCTAGTCACCCCAAAACATGCAAACCGATGAACGTTGGTTACCTGGTAGATTCGCTCGGTTTTAGATCGAGTGATAGAGCGGGATTCGAAGCCCGACGCTCCGACTTCGCCTTTGTTTGCACCAACACTCCGCTTGTGATATAATTGGTCCATGACCAAGAAGCAGGCCGAGAAAAAGCTGTGGATCGAAGACACCCAGATGTATCAGCGCGTGGCGAAAAAGCCCGTTGATTCAGTCGAGGTTCTGTCGAAGGTCTACGACGAAATGACCGCTCGCAAGAGCAAAACCTGAAAGGAGCGCATCATGCGCGTGTCTGCACAGACGCTTGATGCGTCCCCTAAACGCACCCCACACGGGGTGCTAGTTTAACGGCCTAAAACATCCGGCTTTTAACCGGTAAGACTCTGGGTTCGAATCCCAGGCGCCCCACCAATAAATAATCGTGCACAAAGACAAGGCCCCCATTCCCAACGTGACTCTGATGAGCCGCTACGAGCAGCTCCAGATGTACTGCGAGTGGATCGATGGCTACCTGTCTCGACGGCCCCAGACCGTCATGACAGTTGTAGGTGCAACGGTTCTTCTGGTCATTGCTCTTTTAGGATAGTGGTAGTCTGACTGTTTCGTAATCAGTAGGCGGGTGTTCGATTCACCCATAGAGCACCAATTCCATATCACCGTAGTACAGTGGAAAGTACGCGACGCTACGAACGTTGAGACGGGGGTTCGATTCCCTCCGGTGGTACCAATCTGTGCCCATAGTACAATGGACAGTACGCGGTTTTCCGAGAGCTGAGATAGAGGTTCGATTCCTCTTGGGCGCACCAAGAAACAATCCGTCCCGTTGTAACAGCCTGGTAATGTTTACCAGGTCATGTTATAATTGCTTCATGGACACCCAACACACCCAACACACCCAACACACCCTCGATACCGTCGTGACCGCCTTCAAGGAGTTCACGGACCTCCGCATGCGCGGTGCCGTTGAGGCACTCGAAAACATGCAGCAGAAGCCGCGCCACGCTGAAATCCTGCTCTCCAAGGGCTACTCGGCCCGCGAGGTGGCCAAGGACCTCATCCGCGACACGCGCAGCTCCATGAAGTCGTGAAGCTCCGCAATCTCTGGCTGGTCTTCAAGGACCAGCTGCCGCTCTCGCGGCTCTACCGCAACTTCTTCGTCACGCGCAACGGCCGTGGCGTGTTCCACATCAACTCGCACATCTCGCAAGGGTCGGGCAAGCCGAAGGTGGAGTACCCGAAGAAGGAGTCCGCTGAGCGAGCCGCCCTCGCCATGCAGAAGAAGCACAACAACGCGGCCTTCCGCCCGTACAAGTGCCTGTTCTGCGACGGCTACCACATCGGAAAGAACAAGGTGTAACCATGCTTTACTGGATGATCATCTACCCGTCTGGCGATCGCAAGCGCCTGGACATCGCCCAGGTCTGGTCCTACGAGCAAGACGAGTGGGACATCGCGAACGAGGAACAGTTCGAGAACACCGAAGAAGGCAAGGCCGCCTGCTACGAGCGCATGCTCGAGCTGGCTGACAAGCACGACAAGAAGCACCCCAAGGAACGGGCCTACCTCCGGTGAACCACGAAGAACTGGCGAAGCTGGCTCGGGACCCCTCACGGCGTGCCGAGTTCATTGAGGCAGTGCCGTACATGGCCTGGTACGAGGGCATCGACTTCCGCAAGAACCCCGAGCTCTACAGGATCGGTCGTGGTGAGCAGGGCGTTCTCATGGCCGAGCCGTACAAGACCGAGATCGGCCAATTCTGGAAGTTCCGCACCCTCGCTATCGCACGGAAGTCTTCCTCGGTCATCGAGACGATGTTTGAGGCCTACCTGGACATCGGCGAATTCGTAGGTGCCGACATGGCGCGGAAGTTCCTCCAGATGGGTTGGACACGGTCCCGTCGCTACGCGAACCATCCCTCCGGCCGGAAGTACCAGAAGGGCACCAGGGACATTCTTCCGCTCGATGAAGAGAACCAAACATCCGAAAAGGCGGAGTGTGCTAGGGTGTTCCAGGCAGCGTACAACCGGGCCAGAACCAATGCGAAGTATTTGGCGCTGAAAGCTGAGCACAAGCGCAGGATGGTGATATAATGGACTCCTATCAACAAGGAGCACCATGGAAGGTTTCGACCTTACGCAGTGGTTCGTTTGCCCGGTAAAGGGCAAGTGGTCCCACACCAAGGAAAGCTACCTGGACCGGACGCCAGGTTTCTTGGTGCGATCCAGCATCCAGGAAATCTCCTTGTCGCTGGCACAAGCCGCTGAGCCCGACTACGAGTTCACGGGTGAAACCATCCCGTACACCGAGTACGTTCCCAGCTTGAGCCCTGCCGGCCAGCTCGCTGACCTGCGTCGCTGGATCGGTTACATGAACCGCGTTGATGACCTGCCCCTGGGCACCGTCATTCAAATGGACTGACACATGACACATGAACAATGGACCTACGAACCGATCCGCTGTGCGAAGGATCGCGGCGGCTGCGGCCTGCCGTTCCTGCGTGCGCGTAAGTTCCAGAAGGCGTGCTGCTCCGAGTGTGCCTCGAGCATGATCGGCAGCATGTCAGCTGCGCTGAAGGCCGCACGCCGTGCCGCTTCCATGAACCCCGCGCCTTCGACTTCGCCTGCCAAGAAGCGTCGTCGCCGTCGCACGCGGAACAGCAAAACGCGCAAGTGAAACACAGGTTCATCCTAAATAACGGATGGACCAAGTCACTGCCAAGAACATCAAGACCGCTGTCGAGCTTGACTGTGAGCACGGCAAGAAGGTAACGAAGGCTGAGGCCTTTGCGATCGCGATCAACAACTGGTCTGGTTCGATCTACTTCCTGTTGGTGCACTTCTGCTTCTTCGGCAGCTGGATCGTCGGGAACCTCTTCCTCAAGGTAGACCCGTACCCCTTCATCTTCCTCACAATGCTCGTCTCGCTCGAGTCGATCTTCCTGTCTGGCCTGCTTCTCATGGCCCAGAACCGAATCTCGGCTCAACAGGACCGACGCCACCAGCTGGACCTGCAAATCAACCTGCTTGCTGAGCAGGAGAACACGGTGCTGCTGCGTGTCATCGACCGGATGGCCAAGAAGATGGGTGTCGATTCCTCTGAGTTGAGCCCCTATCTTGACGATACGCAGCCCGGCGAGGTCATGCAGGCACTTGAGAACGAAGAGAAGAAAGCAGATCAAAAATGATCGGTCTCAGTTACAAGTGACATTCAGGATTTAGCCACACCTCCGCGGCACGTAAATATACAATCTTCTTTGGAGGATCGTATGAAGCTATTCACTCTCATTCTGTTGGCACCACTCGTTGCCATGGCCGCTCCCGCAAAGGACGTGGCTCTCTGCAACGGCATGGACCCAGCGGTGGACCGTAAGGCGTGCCTGTTGGAACAACGCAACGCACGTGCTGAAGCCAAGAAGGGGCAGCTTGCCACCGACAAAGCTGATCTCGAAAAGAACCGCCTGGCTCGCTGCCAGGCTTTCAAGAACGAAGCCGACCAGCTCTCGTGCCGCGAACGCGTGGCCAAGGGAGCGGTGACTGGCACTGTTCAAACCGGTGCGACTGTCACGACCTACAAGGACGTCGTGATGGAAACAAAGAAGTAAAACGAGCGCCCGAAGGGCGCGAGGGGCAGTCATGAACATTCGTGGCGTAGTAGTCGTGATCGGGGCCTGTGTGATCGCGACGGTAGCGGCCGTGGTAGGACGTCAGTTCTTTCCTATGGCCGAGAAGCGCACGGTGTCTGAGGAAGCGCAAATCGCCAATCAAGACGCCGAAGATGCCTTGCGAACCGCTGAACGAGCAGCCGTCTCTGCACGACGAGCTGCAGATTCAACGAAGAGAACGGCTGAGGCCGCCGAGAAGTCGGCCAAGGACGCCTCGACCAGTGCCAAGGACGCGTCTGACAGCGCGAATCGAAAGCCAACCGAGTTGACTCCAAAGCCGAAGAGGGCAGAGAAACCTGCGTCAGCAGCTTCTGCCGCCTCGGAGCCTGAGTAGCGTGTTATAATTCATCCATGGGCCTCCGCCGATGGAGCGGTGGCCGGCCTTCTAAGCTGGCAACAGAGGGTTCGAATCCTTCCGGAGGCGCCAAATGAGCAGTATCGGTGAGATGTACGGTGAACTGAGAATGGACAACTTTGCGGTCTTCCTGACCTGTCAAGGCTCCGTCTTCCGTCTCCAATCCAAGGAGGGTTCCTTCGTTCACCTCGACAGAGAAATCTCGTCTGAGACGATGGACTACTTCGATATCAGGCGACACGCAGCCGCCGCCTTTCGCAAGGCCTGTCGCGAAGCTCTGGAACGCCATGCAGAACGCCAAAACGAATACGCTGCCCGAGCAGCCGCAGCTAAGAAGTAGCTGCGCTAGATGTGGTCGAACAGACCGCGAAGCTGAGCTGAACTTCGAAGCTCGGATTCACCACAACACCTCCAAGCTGGAGTGTGTCAACCGCAAGGAGTGCCAAGCGCACGCAAAGAAGAGGAAACGAAAATGAAACGCGTCATTGAAATCCGAGCCGCTGAAGGCGGCGAAGACAGCAAGCTGTTCGTCAAGGACCTTGCTGCAGCTTACATCAAGCACTTCACTCGCGTCGGCTGAACTACCCGCCTGGTAGATTCACGCCTAGGCGAGCTTCACATCGAAGTCACAGGCGAGGATCTGTCAGAGCTCAACAACGAGCCAGGCGGACACCGCATTCAGCGCATTCCA